>ML780773.1:230362-290448 GCA_009831015.1 Picea engelmannii | reverse complement strand
ATATATTATGAATAAATTAATTTCTTACTCCCTTCATGTCACAAGATTTTATGAAGATCATAATTATCATTTAAGTTGTTTTTATTTTAATTATTATTTATTTAATTATTTTTTTTAAAGGTAGACTAAATTTTACCACTAGCGTAATTTAGACTTAGACCTTAGATTTTGTACTGGGCGACAATTAATTAGGGAAATTGTTATTTTTGTTTTTATTTTTATTTTTTAAATTACTTAACACGTTATTTGTCTTAGGTCCATATAGGTTCATCCCTCTATCATCAACAACACGACGTGCCCTTTAGGATGCACTAGGTGCTCCAAGGGTGCCACTCGCCTCATTTGTTCCTTTACGTGATGTGCCCTTTAGGACGCACTACGTGCTCCAAGGGTTCCACTCACCTCTTGACTGATTTGGTAGACATCAATAACCCCTGGAGTCAACACTCCGCCAGGTGAACTTGTGGGAGACTAAGGGATTCTAAGGAATAAGGCCCCCGCCTTATTGTGCGCCCCTTAGAATCATTGTGAGCGACTATCGCAGTCAGCCCTCACGACATCATGGGTCCTTTCGAATTAGGTAATCGTTAACCTACAGTTCGAGCCATGGTGAGAGTGCTAGTAGGCTGTGGCAGGGTTTTTGTCCACACCTCTCCCTCAACATCTCTGGTAGTCATGTGCAACCCATTTACTCCATATGTGAGTCTGGTCGACAAGCTGTCGTCAGCCTGCATCATCAACAAATCATGTCAGAACATATCCGTATCATGTCATCTAGTCAGATGCACTAATATCACAGTAAAACAATCAAACCCCAATGGCACACTCCCTGACTCGATCTAGAGTCCAAGGGGTTCCATCAATGTTTCTGCATCCTCAAGGTCCAAAACCCTGCACACTCAGTAAAACCATGTCAATAGCACTTGTCTATGTCAATGTAGTAAAACAACATGTCATCTACCCATAACACATCATAATCAAAGTCAAAAGTGTTAATAGCATAATAATCCGAATCACTTGCAAGAAAATGTCCTCAAAGAATAAGTTCGCTCAGTGTGCCAGAGCGAGATGTTACATACACCCCCTCTTGGTCTAAACTTCGTCCGAAAGTTTCAGAGTATAAATGCCGGAATAAAGTGTATCACAGTATTATATGTCTATCTATCAAACAAAAATGGAAACTGCTGGCGCATATCATATGCATCCTCCCAGGTCACCGAGTGCGGACTATAATTGTCCCACTGGACCTTGACCTGATCTATGGTTTGACGTCGTAGCTATCGAATGCGATGATCCAAGATGCGGACCGGCTCAGCCGTGAGCGCTCCCTCATCCGATAACTGCAAGGAACTCATGTCAATAACATGTGTAGGGTCACTAATATAATGTCTTAAAATAGATACATGAAAAACATTGTGCATACGCCTCAAAGAATCAGGAAAGGCTAGTCGATAGGCCACGGGCCCCTTTCTCTCCATAATCTCGAAAGGGCCCACGAACCTAGGAGAGAGTTTATCTCCCTTTCCAAACTTGATCGAACTCTTGTGTGGTTTAACCTGCAAGAAGACTCGATCATCGACCTCATAACTATGGTCGACACGGTGCACATCGACATAACTCTTTTGTTGATCCTGCGCTTCTTTAATCCTTTGTCTTATTGTTTGCATTTTC
Organism: Picea engelmannii; assembly: GCA_009831015.1. Classification (NCBI taxonomy): domain Eukaryota; kingdom Viridiplantae; phylum Streptophyta; class Pinopsida; order Pinales; family Pinaceae; genus Picea; species Picea engelmannii. The sequence goes on along the minus strand of ML780773.1, from coordinate 288,777 downwards.
TCTTCCATTTCTTGGATCGCTTTTGGTCCCACCAGAACCCTATCCTCAAGCTGATCCCAACTCAAGGGTATTCGACATGGTTTCCCATAAAGAAACTCGAAAGGCACCATCTTAATGATGCTATGGTAACTGTTGTTGTAAGCGAACTCCACTAGTGGCAAGAATTCTTCCCAATGCTTTTGTTGGTCCATCACGTACATGCACAACATGTCCTCCAAGGTTTGGTTCATTTGTTCAGTCTGCCTTCATTCCCTTCCAGAAGAATAAGGGTTTAAGGTCTGCCCTCATCTTTGTGACTCTCGGGTGAGCCATATAAACTGCTCTATGAGCCTCGCTCAAGATCAACATCCTCAACTTGTCATTTGGTGGTACGTAGATCCGATTTTTAAACCTCAATAATTCATCGCTATCAAATGAAAATCCTTCAAATCATGGTACCATCATTGTGTTTTATCTGATAAATCCCTCGACCTCTTTGTAACAGTCATCGTCCCACTGTAAAGTTATAATCTTTTCACGTAGATTCGTCTGAAGAGGCAGCATCGAAAAGATGCGTGGTCTCTGACTCAATGCATCTAACACTCGGTTCACTGTTCCTTTTATGTAAGTAATCTTGAAGTCATACTCGCTAAGAAATTCTGACCAACGTCGTTGTCGCGCATTATGTCACTTTGTGAAAATATGTGTTGTAGTCCACAATGGTTAGCCTTTAGTTCAAATTTTTGTCCAACAAGGTAGTGTCTCCAAACCTTCAAGGCATATACGATGGATAACAACTCCAAATCGTGTGTCACGTAGTTCTCCTCATGCCTTCTCAGTTTCCTCAAAATGTAAGGAATCACTCGTCTGTCTTGCATCAAGACTCCGCCTAAGCCTTCCTTGGATGCATCAGTGCATACCAAGAAGTCCATGTCCATGTTAGGGACCTTTAGTATTGGTGTTGTTGTCAACAATTCCTTGAGCCTCTGAAATGATTCTGCGCATTTCTCGGTCCATACAAACTTCTTGTTCTTCTTCTGCAACTTTGTGATTGTACTTTCTATCTTCAAAAATCTCTCGACGAACCATCGATGGTATCCTACTAAACCCATAAAGTTGCTCACTTTTGGGACATTCATCGGCATAGCCCATTCCATGATAGCCTTGACCTTTTTTGGATCCATGATGATGCCTTCACCAGGGATGACATGCCCTAAGTAGTGAATCTTCGATTGGTAAAAAGAGCATTTGGACAACTTCCCATACAATTTTTCCTCTCGCAGACACTGTAGCACCAAGCGCAAGTGCTTGTCATGATCCTCCGTCATCCGAGAGTAGATCAAAATATCATCAATGAATACTTGGACGAACTTGTTTAAGTACTCGCGGAACACCCCATTCATCAAACTCATAAATACCCCTGGGGCATTTGTCAGTCCAAATGGTAAAATAGTAAACTCGTAATGTCCAAACCTTGTCGTAAAGGCGGTCTTAGGGATGTCATCTTCCTTAATCCGTAATTGGTGGTATCCTGATCGCAAGTCGATCTTGGAGAACACCGTCGCACCCTTCATTTGATCGAGCAGATCATCAATTCTCGGCAATGAATATTGATTCTTGATTGTGGCCTTGTTCAATTGACGGTATTCAATGCAGAGCCTCCACTACCCATCCTTATTTCGTATGAAAATAACAGGTGCACCCCACGGTGACACACTAGGACGTATCAGTCCCAGGCCAACAACTCCTTCAGTTGCATTTTCAACTCTTGTAACTCTGGGGTCGACATCCGATAAGGCGTTCTTGCTATCGGTTCAGTCCTCGGTTTTAGGTCTATGGTAAACTCCAACTCCCTCTCCGGCAGCATCCCAAGTAACTCCTATGGAGATACGTCCACAAACTCCTTCACCACTGGAAGGTGTTCTAGACCTTCCGCTACTCCCTTCTCGTTTAACGCAAGGATCGCATAAATCTTGCACCCCTTGCACATGCTCTTCCGAAGTTGCAAGGAAGAGATGAACCTCAGGGAAACTCCCTGGTTCCATCCTACAATCACACGTCTCCGTCCCTTGTCATCGACCAAGCTCAACCGTTTTTTCTTACAGTTGAGTATCGCCTCATGTGATTCCAACCCGTCCATACCTATTACGACATTATATGATCCTAAGATCGTGACATACAGGTTGGACCTGGTGAAAAACTCTCCCAGGTTAAGGACACAGCCCGTAACCTTTCCTCCAACCTTCTGTTTGGATCCCGAAGCCATCTCCACGAAGATAAACTCGTCTTGTTCGACTGCCTTTACCTTAATCCTTTTTAGCGCTGCACCAAAAATGAAACTCTCGGTAGCATCGGGATCTATCAAAATACTAAGAGTCTGGTCAGCGACGGTACCTGTTGTCTCAAGAACAATCGACTCGTTCTCTGCTTGGCAGTTATTCACCACTGCATGAATCCGATGGGCCTTGCCCATATCTCCCACGATAGTGGGTCCGGCTGATCTGGATGCTCTAGTCCTCTCCACCGAGAAATCACGCTGGTAGTGTGGCTCTGCACACGTCCAACATCCCTTCTTCGACCCAGTAGTCCTGGTACTCGAAGTAGAAGATGACAGCCCATCGGCCTGGAACCCTGGTCTGTTCTGCTGAACAGGCCTAAACTGTTGCTGCTGCGGGCGACACTGTTGTTGATGTTGTGGTCCTCGATAAGGTCTCCACTGTTGAGGCATCGGTCACCGAGGTGTAGTGAAAGTGGATCCCCTCTGGAAGCCATGATATCCCGACGTATGTCTGGCTGGTGTATAATCTACTGTGCTCCAGATGGGACCTGCCCTGCTGGTCTAGCTGGAGTCCTGGTCTGGCCCCCGCTGATAAGATCCTCCTCTGCTATAAGGGCCTTCTGAACAGAATCATGCAAGGTTTGAGGCATAAAAATCCTAACCTTTGCACGTAGGCTACCATTAAGTCCAAACACAAACTTGTTGAACTTAAGTTTCTCCGTATTAAGGTGTAGAGCATACCGGAGTAGCTCCATAAAATGGGCCTCGTACTCGGGCACCGTACGACCTCCCTGTCATAAGGCGTTGAACTCATTGAGCTGACGCTCAATGAATTCCTCTGAAAGGTACCTCTCTCTGAACCATTCCTTGAACAATTCCCATGACACGTCTTCGACGACCATGTTCAGCTGTGGTAGGAGAATCTTCCACCATAGAAGAGTGCTACATTTCAGTTGAAAGGCTGACATGTAGACCTTCATGTTGGAGGTATAATCGTGAAGTGCGAAGCACATCGCCATGTTCTCCAACCATGCCTCGGTGGCTACTCCATCTGGGGCACCAAAGAACTCGGGAAGTTTGACCTTCTCGAGTTCACGGTGAATGCTACCAGTACCGACCAGAGTGCGCGGTGGAACCTCAGCAGGTGTCGACGCCCTGGCCACAACTCTGTACAAGCAGCTGATCAGTGCCTCAGACATGCACTGAAAAGATCTCATCATTCCGACTACATCACCCACTTCTATCTACTCCTATTCGAGCACCTGCTCGTCTCCCAGGGGGTTAGACCCCTCATGCGTGGATTCTACTGAAGGCATTGCGCCTCCTCCCTTAGCACCCTGTCGTCTGCCTCCGCAACATGCTCTAACCATGATTACCTGCATGCACACACATCAACTCAATTAGCAACAATATAATCAAATCATATCAACGAAAGCCGTAGCGATCCCAAGTCACGGGTTGAACCCGCTTTGATACCACATGTAACAATCTCCCGTTCGTCACGACATCAAGCCTCTCCTAACAAGTGAATTTTTTTTTTTTTGGTGTGTGCGTGTGTACAAGGGTAATAAAGACATTATACTCTGCGTCATAACATGATGACGAACATGACACAAGCAACTCATGCAATAACAACATGACGACCCAACCTAGAAGCACCTCAATCCACTAGAAGCAAAGTTTGACATTCAACCGACATGAACAAAAATGACTACCCGCTCGTCCTACCCTGCAATGGTTAGGACCTATAGGACACATAAGCAACGGTTAAGCCCAGGTTCCCATCAATTTTGACCATTTAAGGTCTCAGGGCTAGCAACTGTTCTAAGGAACAAGGAGGTATTTACATCCCACTGCACTGATATTCAGAGACCATAGTACTCTGTCACGCCCTCCTGGCATGAAACCTCAAAGACCTTCACCTGAAATCAGACACACTCCTGCAATTGCAAACCTACAACATACATCTACAACATACATTCATATCATGTGAAAAACACTCACAGACATTCATTTAACACATAGTCATGCAGGAAAAACTGCTATTTGTATTAAAATGGAAAATGATTGTTTACAATAGTGTTCCTGAGCACAGCCTGTAACAAGGTCTTGGCTCCTTCTCTTCTTCTCTCTACTCACAGACTCTCTTCCTCACCCTCACTAGCTCTCCTAAGAGATACCCCTGATCTTTTTACATGAGGAGGCTCTTAGAGCTCTTCCCTCCAATCTACCTACCTTATTCAATTACATTGAGTGGGTTGTCTAGTCCAGCATCGGATCTAGATCTCAGCCTTACAAAAATTTAAGGCCTATCTACCCTATATGCCTGAACAAAGGCACAGATCTATGGCTCAACAACCTAAGCAATTAAATTACATTCATTCAAATTTTAAATGAGGTTGCGCCTCTCTTCAACACGCGATTTGAATTCGCTGACGTGGCTGGCTGACGTGGAGAGATGCTCCTGCATCATACTCCTCAGTTGAAAAATTCATGAGCTCCTGCTCATGAGATTCCCATCTCAGCTGTGGAAATCCTCCTGGATCCCAAATCATCCTCTGGAGCTGTTCATATGCTCCATTTCCCTGTTGCTGCTGCTTCTGCTTTTGCGCTACTGTTGCTTTCCTTCTGTCCAGCTTCTCCTTGCTGATAGTTTTTTTTGACCCTAACATCATCTCTCTAATCTGCTTGATCACTTCATCCAACTGCTCCAATGGCTGGCCTTGTTCATGTAATCTCCTCAACTGCAAAAATTTTCTGCACATGGGAAGATTACTGTGATCTCCCATGCCTTCTTCACCAACTTCCAACGTCACCTGTTGGATGTGCATGCCCTACACTTTCACCATTCTCTCCAGGGATTCTATTTGTTCATACAGATCAGCCAAACTAATACTGTCTGCTTCTTTTGTTGCAAACTCCCATGTTGCAGTCCTTTCAGTCTCATGGATGAAAATATTGAGCTACTCCTCAGAATGCTCATCATCCTCTTCTGCTTGGGCAAATTCAGATATCTGCTCTAATCCTTTTTCCCTGACAGTGGCAACTAGCTGTTCTGCTTCTATGGTTTTTGCATCTGCAACCCAGATTTCTGCCTCCTCTTGGGCAGGTGGTAGGAATATCTCGATTCCCCCAATCATTATAAGGCTCCTCAAATCAGCCTCTCAGATGGTGAAAGTTTTTAACTTGTCATCATCTTCATTCACATGGATTGGAAAACCACATGAATCTTCATTCTCTGTCAGCTCCTCACGCTGATTCCGGCTCACTTCTGAGTTCATGAGACCCTCAGATAGTCTCATCTTCTCATCCTTACCCATCTGGCAATATGGGATTTTCCAGCTGCCCTCCTGGCAGTCCATGGAATCAACTGATTCCATCTTTGTTCCCTTGCCCACCTGGCAAATTGGAAACCTTTCGCTACCCTCCTGGCAGTCTTTGAGATCCCGCAACGACCTCATTTCATTGCTCAACTGGAAATGTGAAATTCCTTGGCTATCTTCCTGACAGTCTGCGAGATCTTCAACTGATATCAACTCCTTGCCCACCTGACAATTTGGAATTTCCTCTCTACCCTCATGGAAGTTCTTGAGATCTTTAGCTGATCCCATTTTATTCTCTTCACCGAGAATTTTCCCAGTCTCTGGTTCACATATCTGAACCATCTCCTCAAGTCCGTTGAGGTTTTCAGCATGCCTCAACCATCCTCTTAACAACCCACGCTGTCTTCTAACCATCAACTCCTTGACCGGCCATTTTGCTTTCATCTTCCTCATGGGCCATTCATACACCCATATTGACCTGGTATTCTGCTGCATCCACAGTTCAAGCTTTTCCATTCTTTCCCTGATGTCGGCAAGTTCTTTTTCCCTTTTGGCTGTGCTCATCAGCTCTGGGCTTTTCCTTTCAGCATACCTATGGCATTCAATAGCCATGTTGCTGCCTCTGTCTGCTCTCCTGTCAAACCTACTGCTGTCACTCTGCCACCCTGATTGCTTCAACTTCTCCTACAGTCCTCCTGAATGCTTATGGATTGTTTCCTATCTGCAAACAATCGTCACAGAGTCTCAGTACTCTATATTCCTTTACTCCTTCTCGCTTCACCTGAAATATACAAGTGAAGTCCCGCTCTGATACCATAAACTGGTGTGTGTATCAGAGTGCTCTCCTTCTCTGCCTTCCCTTGCCTTAAATGTACAAGCAAGAATCGGGCTCAAATACCACAAATGATGCACACGCCTGCTACCTCTCAACCTGCAAGTCAGACGGTTCGCGTGTTCACAGGATCGTTCAATCACCAGCTGAGCCAAGCTGGCTCTTTTGATTCCCACTGGGGTCTCTGTTAAAAATCGATCCACAGGTCCTTCTATTCACCTGCACGACTCTTCTGCATTCAACTGTGAGCTTTCCCCGATGAAATTTCGGGTTTTGGGATTCTCTGATCCCCGATGTCACGAGAACCACTGTCTCCGCGTTCTCCCGATCACTGAATCTCCTAAGTGCTGAAACTCCTCCGTCAGTGACTAGCCCTCGGGACTAAGTCTTGGTCCACACGACCACTTCACATATGATCACAACTCTATTTCAGGGTTTCGCGACCAAAGCGCTCAACCTCTTGTCTCCTAGACCCCCGAAATGCCGATATGCGAAATGTCGATGGGCTCCCGATCTCCGCCATGTGTCTCAACAGACGGATGACTCAGATCAAATCATTTCTTTTCGGGGTTTCTGATGTCGAGTGACCAAACTCACCTCCCCAAGATCTCCGATATCCCGAGTGTCGATATCCCGATGTGCCGATAGCCCGATACACGCGCGAGTTTGGCCTTTCAACGCTTCACCTCATCGGCATTTCGGACTTCGCGGTATCACAAATCCTAATGCAATTTTTTCAGGAATTCTCGCCACGAATCTCCGAAATAGTGTGCCACTTATCCACCTCTCTGACCCTTGTGGCCCCAAACTGTTCTCTTAGCTGCCGGGATATCGCGTATCGTGACTTCGCGATTCCTGTTGCTCTGTTTATGGAGTTTCAACCCACGAAACCCCGATATGCAAAATCTTGATTTGCCAATTCTTTCGGGACTTCCTCTCTCCTGTTCCTCTGTGTGAGGGCCTAACTCTCTCGCAACTCCTGACAAATCTAAGAATTGTCGGGTAATTGGATCAAGATCTGACCGTCCAGATCCTCTTCTTCAGTGCGCTCCTCCTGCTCCTTTCTGGACATGGGAAATTCGACGGTCCAGGATCTATCGGCTGATCCGACGACCGATATTTCTCCTCCAAAGCTTTGGTGCTTTCCTTCTCAGAGTTGGAAGTATTTTCCAGTTCTTCAAAGGCCTCGATCTTTGCCTGGTTTCCTCTGCGAAATTTTCGTCTTGAGTCCTCTCGCACGTATATGAAAGCGCTGTCCCTCCTGATCTTTGAGAATTCTGAACTCGTCAAAGGGTTTTATACCTTCTGCACTCCTTGCAGTTACGACTTTGTGCACAAAAGCACTCGCCGTCCTAAGCTTATCCTTCTCTTCGAATCTTCAAAGGATTCTTCAACTCCTGCGCCTATGTAGAGTATTCACATGCACACAAGGGTGCTATCCATCCTGAGCTTTCCTATAGCTTCGACCTCTAAGGGAAACTTGTCTTTTTTCCTTTCAACCTCAGATGGAGGATTTGGATGCCCTCTTGGCTATCCTTCCCTCAAGCAACCTTTTGATGAGACTTTCAGGGCATTCAAAAACCCTGTGAAAGATCCTTCTCCTTGGATTCTTCTTCAATTTACAGAACTCAAAGAGTTCTGTTCTCCTGTGCCTTTCTACACATCTACTGAATTCCCATCTGGCAGAGTGTTTTCTCCTAGAACTTCCAGCAGTTCTGCCTTCTTCTGGGCACCTATGCACCCACTCAATGCCCACTTAGCAGAGCTTCAGAATCCTCAGTGATTCTGGCTTCTTAAGACCTCACAACAGAGTTCCTCCTCTGTGCACTCCTTTTCACTTGCCTGATGCCCACCACGCAGAGCTTCACGGAACTCCTCAGAGCTTCTGTCTACAACTGTGTATCTCCTACACAAATTTGCCTCCTGAGGTGTTCAACAACCTCACAAGTTTCCTTTGAGTTGTTGACTTCAGTTTCTGTTCCGCAACACGTCTTTGCCTGAACCCACAAAATTCAGAAGTGCTTCAATGCACTGATATTGAGAGACCACAGTACTCTGTCACACCCTCCTGGCATGAAACCTCAAAGACCTTCACCTGAAATCAGACACACTCCTGCAATTGCAAACCTACAACATACATCTACAACATACATTCATATCATGTGAAAAGCACTCACAGACATTCATTTAACACATAGTCATGCAGGAAAAACTGCTATTTGTATTAAAATGGCAAACACTTGTTTACAATAGTGTTCCTGAGCACGGCCTGTAACAAGGTCTCAGCTCCTTCTCTTCTGCTCTCTACTCACAGACTCTCTTTCTCACCCTCACTCGCTCTCTTAAGAGATACCCCTGATCCTTTTACATGAGGAGGCTCTTAGAGCTCTTCCCTCCAATCTACCTACCTTATTCAATTACACTGAGTGGGCTGTCTATTCCAGCATCGGATCTAGATCTCAACCTTACAAACATTTAAGGCCTATCTACCCTATATGCCTGCACAAAGGCACGACTCTATGGCTCAACAACCTAAGCAATTAAATTACATTCATTCAAATTTTAAATGAGGCTGCACCTCTCTTCAACACGCGATTTGAATTCGCTGACGTGGTTGGCTGGCTGATGTGGAGAGATGGTCCTGCATCATACTCCTCAGCTGCAAAATTCATGAGCTCCTGCTCATGAGCTTCCCATCTCAGCTGTGGAAATCCTCCTGGATCCCAAATCATCCTCTGGAGCTGTTCATCTGCTCCATTTCTCTGCTGCTACTGTTGTTGCTTCTGCGCTACTGCTGCTTTCGTTCTGTCCAACTTCTCCTTGCTGAGAGTTTCTACTAACCCTAACATCATCTCTCTAATCTCCTTGATCACTTCATCCAGTTGCTCCAATGGCTGGCCTTGTTCATGCAATCTCCTCAGCTGCAAACATTTTCGGCACATGGGCAGATTACTGTGATCTCCCATGCCTTCTTGACCAACTTCCAACTTCACCTATTGGATGTGCATGCCCTGCACTTTCACCCTTCTCTCCAGGGATTCTATCTGTTCATACAGATCAACCAAACTAAAGCTGTCTGCTTCTTCTACTGCAAACTCCCATGTTGCAGTCCTTTCAGTCTCCTGGCTGAAAATATTGAGCCACTCCTCAGAATGCTCATCATCCTCTTCTGCTTGGGCAGCTTCAGATATTTGCTCCAATCCTTTTTCCCTGATAGTCACAACTAGCTGTTTTGCTTCTGTGGTTGTTGCATGTGCAACCCAGATTTTTGCCTCCTCTTGGGTAGGTGGTAGATCGTAGGAATATCTCGATTCCCCCAATCATTATAAGGCTCCTCAAATCAGCCTCTTAGATGGTGAAAATTTTTAACTTGTTATCATCTTCATTCACATGGCTTGGAAAACCACATGAATCTTCATTCTCTATCAGCTCCTCAGGCTGATTACGACTCACTTCTGAGTTCATGAGACCCTCAGATAGTCTCATCTGCTCATCCCTGCCCATCTGGAAATATGGGATTTTCCTACTGCCCTCCTGGCAGTCCATGGAATCAACTGATTCCATCTTTGTTCCCTTTCCCACCAGGCAAACTAGAAACCTTTCGCTGCCCTTCTGGCAGTCTTTGAGATCCCGCAGCGACCTCATTTCATTGCCCAACTGGCAATGCGAAATTCCTTGGCTATCTTCCTGACAATCTGTGAGATCTTCAGCTGATATCAACTCCTTGCCCACCTTGCTATTTGGAATTTAACCTCTACCCTCCTGGCAGTTCTTGAGATCTTCAGTTGATCCCATTTTCTTCTCTTCACCGAGAATTTTCCCAGTCTCTGGTTCACATATCTGAACCATCTCCTCAGGTCCTTTGAGTTTTTCAGCATGCCTCAACCATCCTCTTAACAACCCATGCTGTCTTCTAGCCATCAACTCCTTGACCGACCATTTTGCTTTCAGCTTCCTCATGGGCCATTCATACACCCATTGTAACGACCCTAGTTGGATAAATGTTTAAAGATTATAAAGTAAAACTAATTAGGGGATTAATTGTGGTAACAAGTTATTAATTAAACAAAGATGATTTAATGATCTTAATAAAGTGAGTTATTAATTAATTAAATGATATAATTGTGGTTAACTAAGTAATAATTTAACTAYAGATCACATTTAATGACCTGAGAAATAAATCTAAKRGATCAATGATATATGATATAAAATGGTTGCGTATGMAACAAGGGATAGCCTATGAATCCCGAGAAGATAAAACATTAAAGGAAGGATAAGGGACATGCATGGTGGTGGTTGAGGAAGTAACTGCATGAGTTGGTGAAGGGGAATAAGGGAGGAAAGGAGGTGGATGTGAGGGGTATTCGAACAAAGGATGAGGGGGATGGATTCTGAGGACTGTTGGATTTGCTGTGAGCAGAGAGTTTCTGGCTGTGGATTTTGATCAGTTGAGGCACCGAGTTGCTGGAGGTTTTGGGCACGGGGGCTAGGATATCCATAGATATCCTGGAGCTAGGTAGTTTTCCTAGTTGGCAGGGAGGACAATAGGTTTGGGCAGTTATTCTTTGTTTGTGGCAGGGTTGGTCTGTGCATCAGGTAGCAGAAAGGAAACAACAAGGCAACAAGGCAACATAAATTAGCATCAGAACCAGGTAATTTGTTAAACTATGTGTTTATTTCATTCTGCCATGCAATCATTATTCATTGATAAATCTAAGTTACTGAAGTTGCTGTTATAAAAATCAATATTATGTTATGAAGTTATTGTCTCAGTTTATGAAATGAATTGCTTATGAAAGTAAATGATGTTTAGAAATATTTGGTTGTTACACCCATCTTGACCTAGTATTCTGCTGCATCCGCAGTTCAAGCTTTTCTATTCTTGCCCTGATGTCGGCAAGTTCTTTTTCCCTTTTGGCTGTGCTCATCAGCTCCGGGATTTTCCTTTCAGCATACCTATGGCCTTCAATAGCCATGTTACTGCCTCTGTCTACTCTCCTGTCAAACCTACTGCTGTCACTCTGCCACCCTGAGTGCTTCAGCTTCTCCTACAGTCCTCCTGACTGCTTATGGATTGTTGCCTACCTGCAAACAATCGTCACAGAGTCTCAGTACTCTGTCTTCCTTTACTCCTTCTCGCTTCACCTGAAATATACAAGTGAAGTCCCACTCTGATACCATAAACTAGTGTGTGTATCAGAGTGCTCTCCTTCTCTTCCTTCCCTTGCCTGAAATGTACAAGAAAGAATCGGGCTCTGATACCACAAATGATGCACACGCCTGCTACCTCTCAACTTGCAGGTCGGACGGTTTGCGTGCTCACAGGATCGTTCAATCACCAGCTGAGCCAAGGCGACTCTTTTGATTCCCACTGGGGTCTCTGTTAAAAATCGATCCACAGGTCCTTCTATTCACCTGCACGGATCTTCTGCATTCAACTGTGAGCTTTTTGTGATGAAATTTTGGGTTTCGGGATTCTCTGATCCCCGATGTCACGAGAACCACTGTCTCCGCGTTCTCCCGATCACTGAATCTATGAAGTGACGAAACTCCTCCATTAGCGACTAGCCCTAGGGAATAAGTCTTGGTCCACATGACCACCTCACATATGATCACAACTCTACTTCGTGGTTTCGCGACCAAAGCGCTCAACCTCTTGTCTCCTAGACCCCTGAAATGACGATATTCGAAATACCGACGGGCTCTCGATCTCCACCACGTGTCTCAACAGATGGACAACTTAGATCAAATCTCATTTTTTCAGGGTTTTTGATGTCGAGTGACCAAAATCACCTCCCCGAGATCTCTGATATCCCGAGTGCCGATATCCCGATGTGCTGATACCCCGATACACGCGCGAGTTTGGCCTTTCAACGCTTCACCTCATCGACATTTTGGACTTCGCGGTATCGCAAATCCTGATGCAATTGTTTCAAGACTTCTCGCCACGAATCTACGAAATGGTGTGCCACCTGTCCACCTCTCTGACCCTTGTGGCCCCACACTATTCTCTTAGCCGTCAGGATATCGCGTATCGTGACTTCGCGATTCCTGTTGCTCTATTTACGGAGTTTCAACCCATGAAACCCCGATATGCGAAATATCGATTTGCCAATTCTTTCGGGACTTCCTCTCTCCTGTTCCTCTATGTGAGGGCCTAACTCCGTCGCAACTCCTGACAGATCTAAGAACTATCGGGTAATTGGATCAGGATCTGACCATCCAGATCCTCTTCTTCAGTGCGCTCCTCCTGCTCCTTTTTGGACGTGGGAAATCTGACGGTCCAGGATCTATCGGCTGATCTGATGACCGATATTGCTCCTCCCGAGCTTTGGTGCTTTCCTTCTTAGAGTTGGAAGGATTTTCCAGTTCTTCAAAGGCCTCGATCTTTGCCTAGTTTCCTCTGCGAACTTTTCATCTTGAGTCCTCTCGCACGTATATGAAAGGGCTGTCCCTCCTGAGCTTTGGGAATTATGAACTCGTCAAAGGGTTTTATACCTTCTGCACTCCTTGCAGTTATGACTTTGTGCATAAAAGAACTTGCCCTCCTAAGCTTATCGTTCTCTTCGAATCTTCGAAGGATTCTTCAACACCTGCGCCTCTATAGAGTATTCACATGCACATAAGGGTTCTATCCGTCCTGAGCTTTCCTGTAGCTTCGACCTCTAAGGGAAACTTGTCTTTTTTCCTTTCTCCCTCAGATGGAGGATTTGATGCCCTCCTGGCTATCCTTCCCTCAAGCAACCTTTTGCTGAGACTTTCAGGGCATTCAACAACCCTGTGAAAGATCCTTCTCCTTGGATTCTTCTTCAATTTACAGAACTCAAAGAGTTCTGTTCTCCTGTGCCTTTCTACACATCTACTCAATGCCCATCTGGCAGAGTGTTTTCTCCTAGAACTTCCAGCAGTTCTGCCTTCTTCTGGGCACCTATGAACCCACTCAATGCCCACTTAGCAGAGCTTCAGAATCTTCAGTGATTCTGGCTTCTAAAGACCTCACAACAAAGTTCCTCCTCTGTGCACTCCTTTGCACCTGCCCGATGCCCACCACGCAGAGCTTCACAGAACTCCTCAGAGCTTCTGTCTGCAACTGTGTATCTCCTACACAACTTTTCCTCCTGAGGTGTTCAGTAACCTCACAAGTTTCCTTTGAGTTTTTGACTTCAGTTTCTGTGCCGCAGCACATCTTTGCCTGAACCCGCAGAATTCATAAGTGCTTCAATGCACTGATATTCAAAGACCACAGTACTCTGTCACGCCCTCCTGGCATGAAACCTCAAAGACCTTCACCTGAAATCAGACACACTCTTGCAATTGCAAACCTACAACATACATCTACAACATACATTCATATCATGTGAAAAACACTCACATACATTCATTTAACACATAGTCATGCAGGAAAAACTGTTATTTGTATTAAAATGGCAAACGCTTGTTTACAATAGTGTTCCTGAGCACGGCCTGTAACAAGGTCTCGGCTCCTTCTCTTCTGCTCTCTACTCGCAGACTCTCTTCCTCACCCTCACTAGCTCTCCTAAGAGATACCCCTTATCTTTTTACATGAGGAGACTCTTAGAGCTCTTCCCTCTAATATACCTACCTTATTCAATTACATTGAGTGGGTTGTCTAGTCCAGCATCGGATCTAGATCTCAGCCTTACAAACATTTAAGGCCTATCTACCCTATATGCCTACACAAAGGCACGACTCTATGGCTCAACATCCTAAGCAATTAAATTACATTCATTCAAATTTTAAATGAGGCTGCGCCTCTCTTCAACACGTGATTTGAATTCACGGACGTGGCTAGCTGGCTAGCTGGCTGACGTGGAGAGATGCTCCTGCATCATAAACCGCAATCCCAACTCTGATCATCAATCTCACCTAATCATCAATTATTCATGGCACAATAAGATATTCCACTATACTTATCGTTTTTCAAGCAACAATGAGTGTAAATGAGTAAATAGACATCTCATAAAGAATCATAAATCAAGGGCGGAAATACAATTTTAATCTCAAGCAGCTTAACTATACATCTTGTTTTTAATTAATATCTTCTAGGAGTATGTAAAGAGAAACTATAATTACATATTCATTATGAGAACCCATAAGAACTCAATCTTCTTAAGCAATACATGAATTTTGACAACAATTTTACATTATGTATCCATTATATGAAACTAATAAAACCATTCATGGAATAAATAATAAGTAGTCACATGCTTGTGCAGATATAAGAAGTATGTACAATAATGCGAGATATAAGGTGTTACCAATCATTACAATTGAATAGTCCATTACTAAGGTCACCATTTTAAAAACTTCAATTACAACCCTTAAGAGATAGCTAGTAATAAAATTCAATTCATATAATCCTCAAGATTCAATCACATAACCTCTTCTATATTTCTTCACCATTAAGTAAGTATTCTAATAAAGAAAGAATCATCAGATATAAACACACATATTATTGTTAGCCTAAATCCTAAGATTACTAAATCTCAACTCTTTGAAAACCTTCATCAAGGTTGCTAACAAGGGTTTACAATTTGATGGTAAGTCAATTCCAAATGGTCACCAATTACAATTTTATACTAGTCTGAAAGCAACAAATTTAAATTGCAATTAAGTCAACCATGTTAATTTAATTGAATATTAAGAATGACCTAAATTAAAGATTAACAAAATATATACATTGATACCAATTTCATTATAACATTATATTCAACACTATTAGCAATAGTAGTTTACAATGCGCTAACTTACACTATTAGCAACATTAAAGCAAACATGCTGACTACTACATTGTTGTCCAAAATAAGCCCAACAATAAGGATAGGTAAAAGAAATTTTAAGGCTGAAGGCGTACATATGGTATTTCTATCTAAGAATAGATATGGCTGCCTGTGTTATGGAAAGCTGTAAGGAGATCTCTATACTATTCCTTAATTACACAGAATTTAGGGAACCGAGGATATCCTATAATTACCTGCTGATTGGCTTGTCGACCCAATCGCTGACATACACAATGCTGGGTTTCAACCATAAAATTTATGAGTTTACCATCCACTACGCTGGGTTTTAAACGTTGTCACACATTACACTGGGTTCCAACCATCAGTTCGCAGTGATTCAACCTTCTAATTTTATATTTTAGTTTTTGCTGAGTCAACATCCGAATTTCCGAGTTTAACCATCCGAATAAAATTTTTAGAAGCCTTTTCCCCTTCATGAGTGGTGATTAATCGATTAAAGGTTGCCATGCACCCGGTTACTGAATGCACAACCTTTAATGGAAATTGTGAGGAGAACAACCCACCCGTAAGTCGTTTAATGACCAATTCTTCACAACCAACATAGTTTAATAAGTATTCTAAAACAAATGTAAACTTTCCGATCTTGCTGTTGTTTAAGAAGGCGCTAAATTAATTTATGAGCAATACTTCCATAGTGAAAACTTCAATAACCTAGTAAGAGTTCATACGAGATAAAATTCAAGCTTTAAACGAAAATTTTATGAGTTTTTCCTGAGTGAACATCCAGTTCGCTGCGGTTTATCTTTAAAGAAAGACAACTGAGTTTTTAAAAGGAGAGAGGCTCGGGGTATCAAGAAAAACGTAACCCAACAAGGAAAACCACAGTCAGGAAGTCAAAATGTGGTCTAAGAGTGTAATAATTAACAGTAACTTGCCAGGAAAAATTCGCCAACAAATTTAATTTAAGTTGCAGAGAAGAGTCACTGTCTGACAGGGATTCAATTCATAGTTCCCAAACCGGAAAATCTAGGCACGAAAGAGGTTTAGTCGTGGAAAAAAAAAACATGGGTGAGGTCGTGCTTATCAAGGTGGGTTGTCACGACATCTAAAGGTAAAAAAAACGTCCATGCATACAGTCCCAACGTATCTGATGAAGCTCTATAAAACTCAGGTGTGTAACCAGTTCATTACAGCCTGAAGGTAACTCACTGTCCCAACAACCCAAAAATAAAGTCAACGTAGGGTAAGGAAAACACATGGCAACCCACCATTTCGTGATTCAATGCACATCAATTTCGCCTATTAAATGTACAGATTTTAAGAATGAGATTCACAGGCCAGGAGTAAAAATAAATCACATATTAAATTCGCCAAGGATTTGTATCAACGCAATCTTAAATTGCCAGAAGGCATCAATACAGAGTTAAATTATCCCTCCATACATAAGACACAGTCAAAAATGTAAAAACGAAGAGCACAGTAAGATAAATGCAAGGATCCAAGGAAGGTCATTGAAATGACAGTGGAGGTTTTATTAGCCTAAGCATGGAGAAAATCTAGCAATGTATAAAAATGCACAGTGGAAGGAATGGCTACGCCCACAACAAAATTTTGAGGTTAGTAAAACACATCAAGGTGTAAGACGTCAAACTTCCATGGACAACAACAGAGGTAGACGGCTGGAAGGTTTGTCCTACGCTTCACCATCCTCGCACAAAAAAGCAGGGCGTTGAGATCCATATGTCTTTTAACGCTAAGGTGACGACCGTAGATTAATCTCCTGGTCGACTGCTCAGGCGAGGACTGGTGTGCTAGGGATGAAAAACAAAACAAATGCAAGGGTCACAGTCAAACCACAGGGCTGTCGAGTCATGCGGGGACAAAGGCCACGGGAAAGCAATCAACCAAACAATGAGCTAGGCTAAGAAAAAGGGGTCTGCCATCAATCTAAACATTCGAACCATTTACAAATCAACATGCAGATCCAAGCATAAGTCATAACGCATTCTACTCTACAAAAAAAAAAAAGAGCCTGTCGTTTCCTGATCGCCCGCTTCGAATGACGTCCCGTGCTCCGTGCAACTCCCGCTCATCGACCGTCGAGACTTCACTAGTACCTCCTAGCCAATGCTAGGGGTACTCTTCTTCCCCCTTATCCCCCCAAGTCGCAAAGGGGCCACACACACTATCCAGAGGTTTCATCTAGCTCCCAGCTCGCCTCACAAGGTTGAGCTACCACTCCTCTCCGAGCTGGGAATCCCAACTCCCATAAGTAAATCAGTCAAGTCAATATTTCTGCAGCGTAATGTTATGCTAACTGAAGATGGTCCTTCATCCTTCTTCCTCCTTCATTATATGGAGTTTCGATCTTCCTTTCTTTCCTAAAATCTCATTTAATTAAAGTTTAAAAAAAAATTCCTAAAAATTCTTCTCCGTACAAGTGTCACCCATCCCCTACATCCCTCCATTATTTAATTTCTTTAATTAATTAACTATCTTATTTCCGTCACCCACCTAGAGTTACTCCTAGAATCACTCCTAGGTGTCCCCAAATTCCCTTATAGGTTTTAAAGGCTTTCCCTATTATGAAATTGCTAATTCAGTTCAAAATTAGAAAGCTCTTAAATGTAGATTCTTTACTAAGTTGGCTTTCCGCTTTTTCCCTTAAGTTCCCCTTTTTCCACTTTTATGTTACCTATTTTTTCTAGTTTCCTCTTTTTTTTTTTATTCCCCCCCTTTCCCCTTTTTACTTAGAACTCAAAAAGGTAGGTGTGGGATTTAACCCCTTTTCCCTTTTATCATTAAATTAGTATATTTTAAATTATCAAAAGATAAAACAATTTATTCCCTCTTTATATTTTATAACCACAAATTTTATTATATATATAAATATATTTTTTTATGAATAAATTAATTTTTTACTCCCTTCATGTCACAAGATTTTATGAAGATCGTAATTATCATTTAAGTTGTTTTTATTTTAATTATTATTATTTATTTATTTAATTATTTTTTTTAAAGGTGGACTAAATTTTACCACTAGCGTAATTTAGACTTAGACCTTAGATTTTGTACTGGGCGACAATTAATTAGGGAAATTGTTATTTTTGTTTTTATTTTTATTTTTTAAATTACTTAACACGTTATTTGTCTTAGGGCCATCTAGGTTCATCCATCTATCATCAACAACGTGACGTGCCGTTCAGGATGCACTAGGTGCTCCAAGGGTGCCCCTCGCCTCATCTGTTCCTTTGCGTGACGTGCCCTTCAGGATGCACTACGTGCTCCAAGGGTGCCACTTGCCTCTTGATTGATTTGGTAGACATCAATAACCCTTGGAGTCAACACTCCGCTAGGTGAACTTGTGGGAGACTAAGGGATTCTAAGGAATAAGGCCCTCGCCTTATTGCGCACCCCTTAGAGTCATCGTGAGCGACTGTCGCAATTTTCCCTCGTCCTCTTGAACTAGGTAATTGTTAACCTACAGTTCGAGCCATGGCGGGAGTGCTAGTAGGCTTTGGCAGGGCTATTTTCCACACCTCTCCCTCAACATCTCTGGTAGTCGGGTGCAACCCCTTTACTCCATATGTGAGTCTGGTCGGCAAGCTATCGTCAGCCTGCATCATCAACAAATCATATCAGAACATATCCATATCATATCATCTAGTCAGATGCACTAATATCATAGTAAAACAATCAAACCCCAATGGCACACTCCCTGAATCGATCTGGAGTCCAAAGGGTTCCATTGATGCCTCTGCATCCTCAAGGTCCAAAACCCTGCACACTCAGTAAAACCGAGTCAATAGAACCTATCTATGTCAATGTAGTAAAACAACATGTCATCTACCCATAACGCATCATAATCAAAGTCAAAAGTTTTAATAGCATAATAATCCAGATCACTTGCGAGTAAGTGTCCTCAAAGAATAAGTTCGCTCAGTGCTCCGGAGCGGGATGTTACAGCGATACAAAGAACAATTGTTTCATCTAGAAATATGAAATATCGTTTGACACGACACATGGAAAAAACAATGGGAATGTCAAGATATTATATTCATTATAAGATATTTTTATTTGAACATGTTCAAATTTATATTCAATCTTCAATCATTTTCTTGAGAGATTTCAAGTTAATAAGTTCTTGTCTTGTGCAAGTTTTTTTGGTATGTTGGAATCCAAGATGTAAATAGATCAATCCCATATGACGCCAGTACAATACATGGGACATCAAAAATACATTCAGTTAAAAAAAACGTTATCAAAATGTTTTTGCATTTGATAGAAGAAATGAGTCTTGTTTTTGTTCAGTTTGCATAGAGGACACAAAATCCATAGATATTTGCGAAAACGAAAATGCAGAATATGTTAAATCTTGGAGACATACCAAAGTTAATGTAAAAGAGAAAATGCCACTTACAAGATTAGAGGAGATGGAATGAAATGAAACTATAGTGCTAGTTGATGGTGATAGAGTTTCTGATCTTGTTAGAGAAGGTAATTTTTATGTTTAAATTTTTTCAAGTAACTTGTAGATGTACTTGTGTGATAATATAACATGAACTATTTGTTGTCCAATATATCCAATTATTTGCAAGAGATGTCTTTGCCAAGGTTGCACCTATAGACAACATTGAAAACATGAAATATTATTTGATGCTATGTACAAAACAAAAGCTGAGGCTATTAGAAGATTTTGATGATAACGGTTTTATATATGAAAGATGATCTATTGTATTGAAAGGATATTTTTTTCAAGAAACCCATCAAACTGATACTCATGTTCACTTTCAAGACTACCAGTCAGATGTCATAAGTTGTCAATATATTCATTTGGTATGTGCAATGTGCATAAAGTTTATAGAAGTTCAATCAAGAAAAAAAACAAAAGTTAGCAAATGGAAAATGTCCAAAGCCGATCATGAACGAATAATTGAAGATGGAATACCATTATGATTTCTTTACAAAGTGACACATGTACATTCCAGAATTTTATATTTTGCATTGAAAGTACATGTATTTATGAATATCTAGGATTCTAGACTCGTTTCTAGTTTATTTTACTTTCATGGTCCATTCAATTAAGAAAAGTTATATTTTTGATGAATTAAATAAAGTTTACCAAGTCTTATTTACAATTTCAGGGAAGAACCTATAGATTGTATCTAGGGAACCTAAATTGACCTATACTTTGGATGATTATACTTTAATCCTACAAATTATCCAAATCGTATACACAAATCATTTAATGCATGTAACCAATTTACTACAGATAGGATAAATGTGTTCATTATTTTCAATTTGATTGTTCAATGTTTTTTCATGTGAAAATGATAAATTCATATCAAAACTAGGACCCGTTTCCATGTCATTATAAGGGGCTATTGATGGCTTATAAAAACTAAATAAATTCTGATAAATTTTAATATCAATATAAATTTTAATGAAGATAACTTACTTATATTAAATTTGATGACTTGTTTTGACTATTTTCATTGTTGGACTTATATTAAATTTGATGACTTGTTTTGACTATTTTCAACCATATTTCCAATTCAAACAAAATTTAAATTATAAGTGAGAAACTGTAATTTTTATTTCACATTTTCTTGAATATTTCATTGTGAAAGTTCATAAGAAACTATAAAATTTGACGAACTATAAAATTTAATTTTTATTTCACATTTTATTGAATATTTCATTTTGAAATTTCATAAAAACCTATAAAATTTGATAATTGTTTTTGAAATCAAGAAAATAGTATATTGAAATTATTTCATCCAATATTTTATATAAATAAACACAGTTCAAGTAAAATCAAGACAAGAAAAAATATTACATGAGTGATCTCAATATCTCTTCTATTTCTTCTTGTGCTTTTCTTAGCTATTGTTATCATCTTTGTAGTTTTCTCATAGTTGTTTGTATGAGAAAGAAGGTGAATTCAAAGACCATTAAAACCTTTCATTGAGATGTTAATGTAAATTGAGATTTTGATGTAAATGTGAGACCATGTCTCTCTGAAAATATCGAAATTATAAAGACCATGTAAATGTCTTGGGTTCAAATTCAAGTGTGTGTAGAGCCAGTTGTGTGTGTCTCTCTTACTTTGTAATATTTATAGTGGTTTTCTTCATTCTTCCATTTGTTCAAGTGATTATTTCTTTCTATGTCTTCTAACCCATTGTTACACTAATTTTCTTAGTTTTTTTTCATGCAGAAAAAATAGTTTCACTGTTATTCTATTAGAATCAAATAATTTTTTTTGTTACATATGGATCTAGAAAGTTATGATAAAAAAAGATCTGTAGTCTTTCTTTCCTTCCACATTTTTACATTCTAGTAAAGTTATAAAAAGTCATCTAGTGTCATATACAAAATTATTTAAAAAAGGGACATCTGTAAAGATCCAAGCTAGAAAATGTAAAATTTTTATATACATATAACAGTTCCATCAACAATTTCTTCATAAAAGATCCAACCAAAATTTCCTTTGAGTGCCTTTTTGGAGAGGTTGTCTGCTACTTTGTTGAACTGTTTATGTATGTGCATAAATCTGATAGATTCAAATCTATTATTTAAGCTTTTGATCTTGTCTGTTACTATGTTGAGTTGTTTATGTACATGCATAAATTTGATAGATTCAAATCTATTATTTAAACTTCTGATATTGTCTTTCTAGTTGTTGAGATATATCAATTTTTGGTTGGATTTGGAATTTGTCCAATCGATAGTGACCTTGGAATCTCCTGCAACCATCAATTTTTTTATGGAAAAGTAGGAAAGGAGTAATAATAATCTCCATAGGCCCAAGAGTTCATCTTTATGTTGAATTGTATTAGTCCACAATGAAATATGTTGAATTTTATTAGTCCCCATAGGCCCAAGAACAATCCACAATGAAATATGTTGAATTTTATTATGTGTTTTTGAATAGTCCACAGTGAACATAGAAATAAACATTTAAATTAATACATAGTAGGATAGGCCCAAGAGTTCATCTTTATGTTGAATTTATTAGTCCACAATGAAATATATTGAATTTTATCAGTCCCCATAGGCCCAAGAACAATCCACAATGAAATATGTTGAATTTTATCATGTGTTTTTGAACAGTCAAAAGTGAGCATAAAAGAAATCATTTAAATTAATACATAGTAGGATAGGCCGAAGAGTTCAACTTTATGTTGAATTTTACACAATGAAATATGTTGAATTTTATTAGTCCCCATAGGCCTAAGAATAGTCCATAATGAAATATGTTGAATTTTATCATGTATTTTTGAACAGTCCACAGTGAACATAAAATGAATCAATTAAATTAATACATAGCAGAAAAGTATTTAAGAGTTTGGTGCTTAATTTAATGCATTGTAAAAAGGAGAATATACAAAACATTAGTTCAAAACTAACAACTTTGCCACTTTTTTTCCATCAACTTAGTGCATACACCTTTGAACATTGGTCAAACCACTACAATCTATCAAGCCAAGTCTTGAACCAAACCAAAACAAAGCTATTCTTACATTAGTAATGGTGTTTAACAGATTAACAACCTTTTGAGAAATCAAATATGAGATAATAAATTGATATTTTTAATTATATATATATATATATATATATATATATATATATATATATATATATATATATATATTACACTGTCAAATACATATGTTTCACATCCATTTTAGGATGATAAAAAAAACTAAGACATTTAACTCCAAAATTCTGAACTCTAAGCCATCACTTTAAGATAGATCACTTCATACGTGCAATTCAAACCTGCAAAAAAAATAGAATTCAACAATTAAAAATTTACAATTCAAACATGCGAAATAAAACATAATTCAAGAATTGTGATTAAAACAAAATTGACATACATACCAAAAGAGTTAAGTCTCATCCTCCAACATACTCTTTCCCACCAAATATAATGTAAAAATATTTTCCACCAAATATAATTCATACATCTGTAACAATAAAAAACAATAATACAAAAAACAAATAACACATATTAGCATATATACTTTAACTAAATATTAAATAAACAATAAGAAATAATAACATACCCAACCACAGTTAAATAGATTTAAGATAGTTACTCTCCACATTAAGCATACATGATTTAAACAATTTGTAAAATCTTATTTAAAATCTTAAAGAGAAAAATTGTGTTCTTGGTAAATAAAAAATTGTGTTCAAAGTTAGAGTTAGATAATAATATGAAAATAAATATAGAACTGTGTATGAAGAAAGTTCACAAATCTCCATATTAAGTCATTCTTCCAATGAAATACTTACATCCGTGTGGATAAAGTCTCAAATCTTTCAGATGAAATTCTTCTTGTGGATAAAGTCCCAAATCCTTCAGGTGAAATTCTCATCCCAGGTGATGTTATTTGATTTTATTTACTCAGCAATAAAATACTAATCTCCTCAGTAGTAAAATACTTCTCTCCTCTTCTGCAGTGGTCATATAATCAAATTCCATAATGCCCTTTCAAATTAAAGGACTCATAAATCTCCATATTAATCCATTCTTCCAAAAAACTACTTATATCTATGAAAGTTCACAAATATCCATTTTAAAAACCATTATTCCAGAAAATACTTATCTCCTCTTTCTGTAGTGGAATAGATGTTCTCATATAATCTTTCATGTACATGAAGAAAACAAAAATCTGCACTTGTATATTAAGTCATTATTCAAAAACCATTTAAATCTTTTATCTTTGGGATGTATTCATATTACATATAATCAAATGCCCTTTGAAATTATGTGTGAGCTAGCTCACATATACATATGTATAGTTTATTTGTAAATCTACTTGAATGTTGGTTTTTGTGGTTAGTAAGAGTTTGAAAATACCATGGAAATAAGGAATTCATTTCATTGTATGTATAAAACACAAATGTCCATACTACGCCATTCTTGGACAAGAAAACAATGAATGCAATCGAAGAAAATTTAGAAACTTTCCCTTTTCTGATGTGAGATATAGTCTGTTCTCAAATAATAAAATGTTCAAGTTCAAAATTAGGTCTTCATCATGATTAAATAAGTTTGAATGTACACAATTTAAGACAACGATAATATTATATAGGGGTTCTATATATTTCAAAATAATTGATCAAAGTGTTGAATAGGAACTTGGCTAATCTAAAAATTCTAAAAAATAAAAAATTGATAAAAGTAAAAAACATACATTTATGAATCATCCTGAATGGACGCATCCTTCCCAATTATGGGTGCTTCCTCCATTTCCTCCTCAATCCCAATATCCCTCTCAAACACACTCTCAGGTACTCTCTTCTCCACATTACCCTATATAATACATTTCAAATTCAAAAATTCAAAAATTAAATTTAAATGATTATAACACATTAAATTTAAATGATTTTAACACATTAAATGATACATGTGAACTACCACCCTCTTCAAAATATCCCAATGAGAATTGAGACACGCCTGCCCAAGTAGTAGGAGATGGAATATGGATTTGTGAACAACACAACTAAGAACTAAATCTAGGATTCAATGTGTTCACATTTATACAAAATTATAAATGTTGTTGATCTCTTATTCAAAAGATTGGAGATTGAACAACTAAATTTCTCATCTGTGGATATTAGAAAACGCATACCTGATTCAACCCATCCAAATTTAAACTTGTGGAATCAATTCCCCTATTGATTGGAGATCCATTTAACATATCTCCAAACTTCAATTAATGACAATAACAACTCGATTATTTCTATATATACAATGATATCTAAATATAGAATTAGAAGTAAACTATCCTAAAATGCATCAAAAATTTACTAACTATAACACATACCAATTTGTTGTTCGGGTCATCATTCTGAATGACCTTTTTCCAACCACCACGACAAAAATTTTCATACTCCTTACCATCTTCTGTTGACATGGTATCTAACTCCGCATATGTTTTATAAATAAATGTGGCTCAGGAATTGGCTTCTGCTCACTGACGGTTCATGCCAACATCAACACCATAAAAAATTGTTTCCAAATATTCCCTGATTGCATTCCTAGCCTCTTTGTCAACCTCTGATGTAGCTCGCAAGTATGAATGTGAAACAAATGTCATTGTTGGGCGACGTAATAAGGGTTGTGGAGGCTTCAACAATGTCACATTCTGATATTTTCCTTTGCGATCATATGTTTATCCTTTACCAGTCCCATAATAATAAGATGGTAGATTAGTATAATCAGAGTATATGTGTAAGAAAAAATCTGCATAAAAGTGTCTTGAAAAATAGTGTGGAACCTCATCATTCCATGACAATTTCCCATATGTCCCCAAAAATCTATTATACATATGTCCTGCAATGTCAGGGTGCTTAAAATATTGCACCTTCAACATCTTCTTCTTTGGCCCATCTTTGAAATTGAACATAGAAATTGCGTCTTCTTTTGAAACTTTATTTTTTATTGCCTCCCATTTATCAGGGCCCATCACCTCTGACTTTCACTGCCTCACTAGATCGAAAAAACTTTCAGTGGTTGGCCGCATCTTTTGATATACATCCATAAAGTTTTGCAATGAATGAAAAACAATTTGCAAGCTTTGTTTACTCTTCTGAGGGAGTTCCAAGACCACCAAATCATTTTCCAACCTTCTTTTAACACCTAAGCATTGGTCAAGGGTCATTACTTCAGTAATCCCTTCTCAGGGAAGTTCATCACCAACATCTGAAGGATAGGTGAACGTAGGCGTGTAATCTTTTGTTTCTTGATAACGCGGCCTCCTAAATCCACCTTCACCCTCTGCACCGACATTAGAATCTTCATTACAACCACTCTCTTTTTCATTGTCGTCCCTTGCTCTAAACTCATTGTCTATGTAACATCCTTCTCTTGTGCGCACTGAGCGAACTTATTCTTTCAGGACACTTTCTTGCAAGTGATCCAGATTATTATACTATTGGGCGTTTGATTATGATTATGAGGCATTATGGATATGATGACATGTTATTTTGTTGTATTAACATAGACATGTGTTATTGAATCAGTTCTTCTGAGTGTTCAGGACTTTGGACCTCGAGGATGCAAAGACATTGATGAAACCCCATGGACTCCAGATCGAGTCAAGGAGTGAACTATTGAGGTTGATTGTTGTAGATATGACATATGTACATCTGATTAGATGTTATGATGATTGATTATTATTGCTGACATGATTTATTAATGATGTAGGTTGACGATAGCCTGTCGGCCAGACTCACATGTGGAGTAGAGGGGTTATGCATGACAACCAAAGATGTTGAGGGAGAGGTGTGGACAACAACCCTGCCACAGCCTACTAGCACTCCCATCGTGGCTCGAATCATAGGTTAACGATTACCTAGTTCGAGAAGAGCCACGATGTTATAAGTGAACACTGCGACAGTCACTCACGATGATTCTAAAGGGAGCGCAATAAGGAAGATGATTTATTCCTTAGAGTCCCTTAGTCTCCCAAAATATCAAATAGCGAAGTATTGACTCTCGGGGTTTGATGTCTACCAAGTTAGTCAAGAGGTGAGTGGCACCCTTGGAGCATGTAGTGCATCTTGAAGAGCACGTCGCACAAGGAAAACAAAAAAAGGCGAGTGGCATCCTTGGAGCATATAGTGCATTCTAAAGGGCACATCGTGCAAGGAAATTAAAAAACTGCAAGTGGAACCCTTGGAGCACCCAATGTGTTTTGAAGGGCACGTCGCAATTTCAATGGGTGAGTGAATAAGCCTAGTCGGCCTTGAATGACTTATCTTGTGGGACTTGGGATACCCAGCTTGGCTAACGAGTGGTAGCTCAACCTCGCGAGGCAAGATGGGTGCTAGCTATTATTGGTTATTGTGTGTGACCCCTTTGCGGCTTGGGGGGCTCAGGAGGAAGAAGAGTACCCCTAACGTTGGCTGGGAGGTACCGGTGAAGTCACATCGGTCGACAAGTGATAGATGGACAGAGAATGCGTAGGACAACGCTTCGGATCTGTCACCTTGGGCTACTGTATGCATGCGTTTAATTACTGTACTTATATTGTGTACATAAATGTGTTTTACTCAACATTTTTAATCGAGAACTTAAAGTCATCATAGCTTTACGCTCGTTGTCTTGAATTGATTTCCTTGGCAACCCGATCCATGTTTGCTATGACTGTTCTATTTTGTTTTACTGATTATTATGATTAGATTGTGTTTTATCTTCCTCCCTTATCCCTAGGTCATAATTCCATACCTAAGTAGTCATCCAAGAGCTGAATCTACAATTGTCACTTCGGTGCATGGCAACCTATAGATTCTAATGCCCTGCTTTTCTGTGCGTGGATAATGAGCGAAGGATATTTTTTCCCTGCTGTCTACCCCTGTTGATTGTTCCTGTTTGATTGATTATCTTGCGCCTTTTTGCGATTGAATACCTCTGCATATTGTTTATCTTTTCTCTCTACGATCAACTCAATACCCTCTGTGTTTTTATATCACCTCTGTGATTTAGAGGGTATTTTATTCTCTGCGATTTCCATGACAGTTCCTAGCTCTTGAATGGAGAAATTGATTTGGATTTTATGAGAAGAACAAAATGACTATAGATTATTAATAGGTGCTTAACACAAA
The DNA here is from genome assembly GCA_009831015.1 of Picea engelmannii. Lineage (NCBI taxonomy): Eukaryota > Viridiplantae > Streptophyta > Pinopsida > Pinales > Pinaceae > Picea > Picea engelmannii. The sequence goes on along the minus strand of ML780773.1, from coordinate 260,979 downwards.
ATAACAAAGATACAGTAAAATTCATTTTCTATTCAATAAGGAAATAAGCTGAAACTGTAAAATGTAGCGGAAACAAGCTTGCTGGAATGGTGGCGGCTTATCTCTGAGAAGAGATGGGACGATTGCTCTCATTCGCAAGAAGATAATTACAATGAGGCTCTGAAGGAATTTTTACAATAAACAGGAATTTAAAAAACCCTAGACATCCAAAAACCTAACCCTAGGAGATGAAGCGCCAAAAGTCACGTGGGCCTCGTTTGGGTAAGTTAGTACATCAACTTCCTGGGGTCGTAACTTTTGCATATGATCTCCGTTTTAGGCGTATGATAGCCCGTTGGAAAGGTATCGACGAGTAGATTCATTTTGGGGGTTCAATAATGAATTTAGCCATTATTTACATTCTCTATACAAAAAAAACTTCATTTAGGCCCTCAAAATGGCCCCGGAAGTTAAAACTGCTAAAAATAGTAAATTGCCAAAATTGTCAAAAAACTGTTTTAAGCCAGTTGGAAAAGGTGGGTGGCCACCGATTTCTACCAGGATAAATCCTCCCTGCTTAGGAAGAAATGGTATCCATTGCATTGAGTTCCCCCATTAGATGAGGAAATGTCTGTTGAATTTGGCCCGAGGTGAGCCACTTGCCTTGGTGCAGGAGTTGCCCTTCTTTCACGACTAGATAAAGATGGATCCTTTGTTGTCGAGTGCCCTTGATATGTGTGTCCAAAATCTGATTGTTGGATGCATTTTGTATGCAGTTGTGGTTGAGCTCTATTGGTGTCAGCTGCTCTGCTACGTCTGAGGTGTCCAATAATGGTGGGAAATAAGGACGAAGCAGATCCATGTTGAACACTAGGTGCAGCCAAGGGAAAGGAGGAATGTTGAGCTCAAAAGAATTATCCCCCATGACCTTGGTGATGGTGTACGGCCCATAACGGAGTGGGTGAAGCTTCTGATGGGGTCCTGTAAGGCATTATTTCTGCAAGTGAAACCAAACTTTGTCGCCCACCTGAAACTTATATGGCACCCAATGTTGATCATGGCATTGCTTGTACTTGTCATTGGACTTCTGTAGGATATCCTGAACCTGTTGGCGGATGTGTTGGATCCACTGAATGAAATGAGTGTCTTTGTCAACTTTAGTTAGAGTAGGGGATGATTTGGTTGAGGTGACCGCAAGAGGAAGTGAAACATCTATGGGACCCAATGGTTGGAATCCCAACCCCACCTGAAAGGGGTTGTGGCCGGTTGAGCCATGCAGGACTCGGTTGTAGATATGTTGGACATAGGGAAGGCTCTCATCCCATGTGCGAGGGTGCTTTGAATTATACATGTGAAGTATATGCACAATCATTTGATTTATGATATCGGTTTGGCCATCTGTCTGGGGGTGGAAGGCTGTGGATTTGGTGAGCTTGGTGTCCAGCAGTGACCAGAGGCTCGACAAGAATGCGCTGAGAAATCGACTGTTTTGATCTGAGACAATGGTTTGTGGGATTCAAAAATGTACCCAAACTCATTCAAAGAAGAGCTTGGCAGTGGCCTCTGCTATGATGTTGTTCTTCCAGGCAACCAGAATCACCATCTTAGAAAAGTGATCAACAACCACAAAAACACAGTCATTTCTTCGCTTGGTGGATGGGAGGCCCGACATGTAGTCCATTGAGATGGATTCCCATGGCCTATCAGGAGTAGGAAGAGGGGTGTATAGGCCCTAATTCTTAGTGGTCAGTTTGGCATAGCACAGGCAGTGCAGGACCTAATATACTTGCTAACCTCCTGTCGAAGTTTCAACCAGTAGAAATGTTTATGTAGCATCGCCACTATATTTTCGATGTTGAAGTGTCCTGCCAATCGACTGTAGTGGGCTTCCCAGATCAGCTTCATTCACTCACTTGATGGAAAACATATATGGCCTAAGTGACACAACTACCCATCCTGAAGATGAAAATTATCGACAACTACATTTGCAACCAACATTTGGTAAGTGGTGGTGAAGTCCAAGTTTGTCTCATAGAGTTGGGGCCATCCAGAGGTCTCATGGTCGTAGGACTCTAGCACCGTGGTGAGTGTCGCGACTGGTGGTCTGCTGAGGCAATCAATGATGCGATTGGTGCTTCCTATTTTATACTTGATGTTGAGGTGGAATTGCTTCAAGTATGTGGAGAACTTTTGATGGTGATCATTCTACAATTTTCCTTATGTCTGCATGAACTGTAGTGGCCTATGATCAGTGTGGATGACTGTATCCTTCCCAAGAATATAATGTCTCCAATGGCAGCAAGCTTTCACAATGGAGTAAATTTCTTTGTCGTAAGTAGGGTACTTATGGAGAACATATGATAGTGTCTCACTATGATAGGCCACGGGGTGGTAGTGCTGAGTGAGAATGACGCCCACTGCATAGTCTGAAGCATCTGTCTCAATCTAAAGGGTTGTTGTAGGTCTAGTAGTGAAAGTATTGGGGCTGATCATAAGCGCTCCTTCAAATTGTCGAATGCTTGTTGTTGGGACGAGCCCCACACAAATTTTTCCTTATCACCACCCCTGGTTATTTGGCTGAGGGCGCATGCAATATGGGAGAATCCCAACACGAACATGTGATAGAAATTGGCAAGGCCCAAGAATCTCCAAAGCTCATTGAATGTGGTTGGGCTGGCTAGTCACAGATGACTTGGATCTTGGCTGGATCCACATGTACGCCATTTTGATCAATTATGTAGCCCAGGTAATGGACCCTATCCATGCCGAAGGATAATTTTTCTAAGTTGGCATATAGCTTGTGCTATCGCAAGGTGTGCAGAACCTGCTGAATATGTTGCAAGTGTTTGGCCCAAGTCTTGCTGTAAATGAGAATGTCATCCAGATACACCACTACAATATTATTGGTGAATGGTCATAGGATATCATCCATCATCCTCATGAAAGTGGTTGGAGCATTTGTCAAACCAAAGGGCATGACCAACCATTTAAAAAGGCATTCCTTTGACTTGAAGGCGGTTTTCCATACATCTGTCTATTCTATTAGGATCTGGTGGTAGCCAAATTTCAAATCAATCTTACTGAAGTATTTGCCCCGCATGAGTTGATCAAGGAGGTCGTCTATTCGGGGAATTGGGTACCGGCTTCTGACTGTGATTTTATTCAGAGCCCGATAATCAATGTAGAGTCGCCAGGTTCCATCTTTCTTCTATACCAACACAATTGGGCTCCTGCAAGGTGATGAGATGGGATGGATGTGCCCCTTGTGGAGTAGTTCTTGGATCCATCGCTTGATCTCATCATTCTCTAACGGAGAGTGAAAATAGACTAGGCCATTGGGCAGCAGTGTGCCATGGGTTAGATAGATGGGGTGCTTGACCTGGCAGTGCAGAGGTACCCCGGTAGGTGAGGAGAAGATATTTGAGTATTATTCCACAACCTTATCTACTTGCTTCTGCTGTGTGGAGAGGTTGGCCGCAGAGACCCTGGATGTGGTTGTGATATTTCGCTTATTATGAGAGCGAATCATGAAGAAGACAAACTTCCCTGTCTAAGAGATGACCTTCCTGCATTTCTTAGCAGAGATCAAGGAAATAGAACTAGGTGGGACTGCCTCGGGTATTCTCTGCAATTTCCTGTTCAAAGTAATAATAACACTACAAGGCCTAGACTCATATACAACATGGCATTTCCATAAATAAGGTTGGCCAAAAATAACATCACAAAATTCGATAGGAGAAACATCACACAATACCTTGTCTTTGAAGGGCTTGATGTTGTATGAAAGTTGACACTGTTGGCTGACGCAGAGATCACTTTCTTAGCGGAACCATCCAATGGTGTAGGGTGTTTGGTGTGGTGTTTTTGGCAGGGCCAACTACTTGATGAACTTTGTTGAGATGAGGCTCTTCTGGCTACCACTATCCACGATGAAGGGCAGAGGGGTGCCTTTTACCCACATCTGTGAATGGAAGAGGCATTCTCCTTCTTCTGGCTTATCTGGTTCACCAGGATGGAGCTTGGTGGTATAAATGGTGGCATTGGGTTCTGCGTCAATGATCCATCTTCCCCTTTCTAGTTTTGTCTCAGAGTCTAAACCCACATCTAATTCATAGGTTTTCACTTCAGACACCAGTGATTGCTTTGAGCAGCAGTTAGCAGTGTTATGCCAAGGGATCTTATGGAAGTAGCACCACTTCCTGGTATCTTTCTTTGTCTTTCCGGTGCCCTTATTTTCTTGTGGCTTGGACTGGTTTTCCTGATATTGTCCATCTTTGCTTTGTCCTTTTTTCTGTGGTTTGGGGATGCCCTTTCCTGGATTTTGTTGTGCGGGGTTCCAAGGCCCAAATTTTCGCGTCTTCTGTTTGAGCTTCTGCTCAATTTTAACGACATATCGGTAGGTCGCGCCCAAGGATGATATGTCCAAAAATTCCATTTTGGTCTAGATGTATCTATGCAAAGTGCCATGATACTTGAGAACCATATTTCACTCCGAATATTTGATACCTATCTTGGTGCAGAAGGTATGAAAGATATTTGTGAAATATGGCACTCCATGGTCTCTTTCTTGCCACAGTGTGGTCCATTTGGTATACAAGTCGTCATAACTTCTGACAGGGTAGTATTGTCCCTTAATAGCATCCCTGAAGTATTCCCAAGTGGCCTTGACTATAAATAATGAGGGTTTCTCTATTTCCTTTTGCTCACAGAAATTTTCCCACCAATCTTTGATATGGGGAACAACTTTGAGGAGCGCAAAAGTAATATTTTCTCTATTCAAAAATTTATAGACAGAAAAATACTCTTCTAGTAGATTCAACCACTTGTCTACAACATCTGTGTCTATTTGACCTTCAAATATAAGAATATCAAAGTTTATTTGTACCGTGAAGGGGGTGGCACCTCCGCTCGAAGAAGATGTGTCACCTGTTGGTAGTCACCGAAGGATTTGCGTGAAACTGTGCATCATCTCGTTCCTTTGTTGCATGAGAGATTCCTCAATCAAAAGTTTGAAAGGATGTCTTGTCCCATCATATTTATTTTCTCCTTCCATGAGAGGTCACTTGGGCATGCGAGAGATTTTTTCCTCTAGAGAAACAAGCTCAAGACTCAACTCTTTGTACTCAAACCTCGTTGGGGACATGAATTAAGACGATAAGGAGCATACCACTCTGATACCACTGATCCAGATTTTATGAGAAGAACGAAATGACTACAGATTATTAACAGGTGATTAACACAAAATAACATAGATACAATAAAACTGGTTTTCTATTCAATAAGGAAATAAGCTGAAACTGTAAAATGCAGCAAAAACAAGCTTGCTGGAATGGTGGTGGCTTATCTCTGAGAAGAGATGTGACGACTTCACTCATTCGCAAGAAGATAGTTACAATGAAGATTTGAAGGCCTTTTTACAATAAACAGGAATTCCAAAAACCCTAGACATCCAAAAACCTAACCCTAGGAGATGAAGCGCCAAAATTCATGTGGGCCCCATCTGGGTAAGTTAGTACATCAACTTCTCGAGGTCGTAACTTTTGTATACAATCTTCATTTTAGGGGTATGATGGCCTGTTGGAAAGGTATTTTCGAGGAGATTAATTTTGGGGGATCAATCATGCCTGCTACTATAATTGATAATCTTGATCCCAAAAAACCTTCATTTAGGCCCTCAAAATGGTCCCAGAAGTTAAAACTGCTAAAAATAGTAACTTGCCAAAATTGTCAGAAAACTATTTTGAGCCAGTTGGAAAAGGTGGGTGGCCACCGATATCCACCTGGATCAGAAATATCAACTTTTTTCCACTTGAATGAAAGTGATGTTTTTAAAAACTAATCGTGACTGTGATTTGGATTTATTTATTGACAGTAATCGATTGTATGACAACCTCTTTTTTTTCCCAATTGGAGACTGCGATCGAACCTTCATACATCATTTTTATTTTACCTACTTATTTGGCTGAGAACTTGCACGATTTCATTATATATTGAGAGAAAATTTTTACTGTGATTTTAATCAGTGTAGACAATGATTAATCATATCTGCATACTGTCAGTGTTTTCCCTTCAGACCTCACTTTAATTTTGATTACGAAATCACCCATTGACTGCGATTTTCGTTCGATAAATGGCTTCGAATTTTCTTACTGTGTGTCTGCGATTTCACTTATATCGAGTGACTGTTAGTGTTATTTTTTTTCCTTGTTAAAACATTGGTATTGTGATTTTACTTACACTAATATTTCTTTAATTTAGTGTTATGGATATCTCTGGTTAAAACACATGCATAGTGAATCGATAGGCATAGTTTTTATGCCTAGCTTTATACAGTGTTATTGTTATTTCCTTAATATATGAACAACGATATAATTCTTTAATATAGTGTTATTGATATTCTTTAATATACGCACAACGATATATAATACTATTGTTAATTCCTATTCCCAGTTAGATTGATTCGAAGGATGGTTCAGATACTCTCTTGTAGAAAGGAGTGAACTACCTAAATCCTCCATTGAATTATAGGCAATATCAGATAATCGATTTAATGGCATAATGAATTTGCCAGGTCGAGATTGCATCATAAACTGAGCCACGACAATCTTTAGTTGATCCTCAGAATACTGAATCTGTCTACCACCATTAACCTGCAATATTCTTCCATCTTTTAAAGATAAAAAGTTGAACTCTTACACCCCAAAATCCTTCCACCCAGCCTTAGAGAATATCCATCCCTACATGCCTACTTAAGTTTAACCTCCTTCCACCTTAGAAGTTTAACGCGTGGTGAAATCTTGCTACCCAGCATGGGATCCTCCTTTGGAATTGGTGCTTGGTCTCGGGCTGCGTCTTAAGCTTGATCACTCGTGGACTTGTCTGGAAACCTTGGAGTTTTGGTCTTCAGACCTAACAATTATTAATACAAATTAACTGTGGTTGACACGTCATCTGGTTATTTTTAGTTGGCTTCTCAACATCATGGTAATTCCTGAAGGCTGCCTCGCATGATATGTGTGTAAATTATGTACAATCGGATGTCGTGTCGCAACCTTGGAAGGTTCCTTTTAAAGATATTATGCATTGACAAATCTGGTTAATATACTCTTTATTTATTTTGGTTATTATATTCCTTATATATATGGTTAGTATATTCTTTAAGGCTCTTAATTCTGTTGTCCCTGTATTTGCATCACCAAGGAGAATATCTGAATGCAATTTCTGTGTAAGGGTTCAGTTGACCATTGCTGATATCCTGAGATAATTTGTAGGACAAATCGTAGGTAATCCTTACATAATCTGTGTTGACAATCGTTGTGTTTCCTTATAAATATTCTTTTTATATTCTGTATAAAAGTCGGTAGTAATTATTCTTTATTTATTCAAAATTAATTGTTGGAATTGAAAAAGTCTTTACAACTCTAGTCACTCAACCTTCCATTAATGATATACAAGTAGAGACTTGAATCACTGCCTTACCAAGTTTTTACAAATTCACTAAAGATAAAATCTCGGTTCACTTGGAAAAGATAATATTACATTCCAATTCTAATACTGGAATTTGTAAGTAAAATTCTTCAAGAGATCCTTCAATTTATTAATTAGTTAAGTCAATCTTTATTTGTGGAAGATGGAAATTGGGACAATTTCTAAAGTGGTTTAGGAGGTGAGAGAGTAAGTTCTGAACTTTGAAATACAAAATTTACAATGTGGACCCTTTTTACACTAGTAACTCTAGATTCTCAGCCAATGCTAAATGGAATTAGAAATACCTGAGCTCTTAAAATCGAAAGGCATTAAGAGGATAATTATGAAAAATTAATTATTGTTACCCCAAAAATTTATCTTGGAAAATCTGTTTTAATATATATATATATATATATATATATATATATATATATATATATATATATATATGATAAATATAAAAGTAAAAACTTCTTCACCGCTCATGCTCGACACAAAATACCTAATCTCCTAGAATAGAAATTACCAAGGTTATGATAAGTAGTTGAAGTGAAATAAATAAGTTTGGTAAATACAACCTCTTCATTGACCAATTTTATATATTGAACACAAGCATGGAATCTGTTTGCTCCTAGATTTATGAAATATTGTATCATTAGCATAATTTATATATAGTGTTAAGTTTAGGATACTTTGTAACCCTACTGAATGAAAGGAGTAAGATGGAAGGGTTCTTTAATCAAATATGACATCTTCCTCATTTTGTCGAGTAATTTGTGTGTATGGAATCCCAAAATTTTCACTTATTACTATAAGGATATGGAGTGTTATGTTCGTTGAGGTTCCGAGTTTAGATCGTTCACTTCAGGCCTTTTTGACGTTTCCACCCCAAAAGAAAAAAACAAAAAAAATGAACTTACTTGCATCGTATGTAGTCGTAACGATTGGGATCGTTACATATGGTACTAGAGCGGGTTAAAACCGTGAATTGGGATCACTACGACTTTCGTTGATGTGGTATTTGATTATAATGTTGCTAATTAAGTTGACTTGTATTCGTGTAGGTAATCATGGTTAGAGGATGCCATAGAGGTAGTTGATGGGGTGCTAGGGGAGGAGTCGCGACGCCCCCAGTAGCATCCACTCTAAGGGGTCTAACCCTCATGGAGATGAACAGGTTTCCGGGCAGGAGAAGATAGCAGTGGGTGATGTGGTTGGGCCAATGCGTTGTTTTTAGTGGATGTTTGAGGGATTGATAGGCCATTTGGATAGAGATGAGTCCAGGGAATTAAAACCCCCTAAGAGTCTTCCGTGTGCTCCATTCAGTACTGGTAGCATTCATCGTGAACTTAAGAAGGTCAAATATCTTGAGTTCTTTGGTGCCTCGGACGACGGAGTCGTCGAGGCATGGTTGGAGAATATGGTGATGTGCTTTGCACTTCGTGACTATACCTCCAACATGAAGGTCCGCATGGTGGTCTTTCAACTGAAGGCAAACACTCTTCTATCGTGGAAGACTCTCTCGCCACAATTGAACATGGCCATCGAAGACGTGTCATGGGAACTGTTCGAGGAACGGTTCCGAGAGAGGTACCTATCAGAGGAATTCATTGAGCGTCAGCTCAATGAAGGCAATGCCTTGCAACAGGGTTGTCATACGGTGCCCAAGTACGCGGCTCATTTTATGGAGTTTCTTCGATATGGTCCACACCTTAATACCGAGAAACTTAAGGTCAACATGTTCTTGTTTGGCCTTAATGTCAGCATATGTGCAAAGGTTAGGATTGTGATGCCTTAGACCTTGCATGATGTCATCCAGAAGGCCCTCATAGTAGAGGAGGAGCTTATCAGCATGGGTCGAGAAGGAATCCAACAATACCAACAGGGCAGGTGTCATCTGGTGCACAGCAACATTAGACACCAGAAAGACATACACCTAGATATTATGGCTTCCAGAGAGGATCCACTTTCACTACACCTCAACGAACAATGCCTCAGCAGCGGACTCCTTACCGAGGACCACAACATCAACAGCAACGTCGACCGTAGCAGAAGTAGTTTAGGCCTGTTAAACAAAACAGACCAGGATTCTAGGCCGGTGGGCCATCGACTTCTACTTCGGGTACCAAGATGATGCAGGAGCATCCCTCACGACAAGAAAAACCAATGTGGAAGCAGAAACCAGCTGGAAGACGTCCAACGCAAGTTTTTGAATTTTAAAATCTTCTCTTGAAGTTGATGCGCTAAACATAAATGTGATCATTTAATATGGCACCTTGGGAAGAATGTAATTAGACCTCGAGCCATACGCTCTTGTCTGAAGTAGATGGAGGCATTTATAGTAGTAGTTGCAGGTAGATAGAATTGAATTCTTAGATTAGATAGTTTTAGAGTCCAGGAGGGAAAACGGATATAGACACCCTCATTTGTATTATTGTAACATTAGAGATAAAAACAATAGGAGTTAGAAGAGTCTAGAGCATAGGAGAATAGCAGAGAGTTATAGAAGAACATCCATGTATAGATCTTGAATTAATAGAAGAAGTTGATTCAGATTCATGGCTGTTGTGTTATTCTCTGTGTATGTGTGTGGAATTCTCTACTTATGAATATTACTTCCTGTTATGCATTCATTATTATGATGTGTGTATGATTTCATGTATCACGATTGAAATCAGAGAGGAAGTGAGGTGAGTTACAATTGTTTCTCCTTTGAGCAAGGATTTCTGCAAGGAGTGTAGTTGAAATCGTCCGCAAGGAGTGCGTTGACAGAAGGCTCGGGAGTTAAACTCTTGTTCTCAAACACTCGGAAGTGAAAGTGGGTTGTTGAAGCCGTGCGAGGAGTGCGCAGGCTAAGGGAGAAAGTCTCAGTCGTGAAACTGAGCAGAAGTGTTGAAGGACTGCTGCTACGGGCATACGCAGAGTCAAGGAAGCTCGAACAGTTGAAGTGTTCGCAGGATTTCCGCAAGGAGTGCGTGCAAAGGACCTCATTGAGTTTGAAGTAATTTGATAAAGCTCAGGAGGGATAGGCCTCTGAGTCGCTGAAGATCAGCGTAGACCAGTGTGACGTGAAGTCTGAGAGAACGTCGCAGGTTGGCGAAGTGGCGAAGGAATCTCGGAGAGAGATACCCTTTTTCATTCGGGGATTAACCGAAGAAGAACGGACGATCGAAATCTTTTGAGGAGGTTTTGGGAAGTTCCGAATATTGTTAGATCTTGCAGAGGTGCAAGGAGGTTACGGTGAGAAGATTCCGAAGAGGTTGAAGCTCAGGAGGGGCAGAGCCATCACTTTAGAGTCACAAGAGCCGTCAGATCTACACGTGGTATCGTGTATCGGGGACTCGGGAGTTGAAGCCCAGAAAGTTGTGGAGAAAGAGCAGCAAGATCGCGAGACACGATATCCCTACAAGATCAGAACCGTTCATTGAGGAGGACGCGTGTAAGGAGATCCTTATCTCGCATACTTGGGCATTGGAGGAGTGAGAGGGAAGTCATTCGACTTCACGAGTGGCGAAGTAGCAAGGGATTGGTAGCCGTCCATCTAAGGGGACAGGTGGCAAGAGATCGAAATATCTCGTGAACTCGGGAGTTCGCAGGGTAAAGGCCCAAGTATTGGGTGTGCAAAGTCGCGAGACGCGAGGACGCGAGGCAACAAAGGAGCGAGAGGATCGTAGCCGTTCATCTGAGGAGGACAGGTGGCGAGAGATTGTGGGATCTTGTGAACTCAGAAGCTCATAGGTTGAGAGCCCAAACATTGGGTACTCCAAGTCGCGAGGCCGCGAGTGGCGAAGGAAGGACAACCGTTGGATCCGGATCACAGGAGGATCGTTGGATCCGCACGTGGGATCGTGTCTCGGGACCTCGTAAGAAAAGGTTCGAGAATTTGGTCACGAGGATCGTGAGGTTGAGAGGAAGTGATATTTCGACAGCTGGAGGTAGTGTGGGCCATAACATAGTCGCCGAGTGGAATACAGGTGGCACGAAGCCCTCAGGATCTCGCCGCGAGAAGTCCTGAAATATTGGTGTTCGGATTCGCAAGTCGCGAAGTGCCGAGGAGCCAAGGTTCATGTGGATGCGTGGCATAATATAAGGTGGGACCACATGGCCAAAGGGTGAACATGTGTTGCCTGGAGACAGGAGTCAATACTCCATTGAATTCTCGCATCTCGGGGACTCGCGGAGTAGAAGGTGGAAAGTTCGACCATTCAACCGGTGAGGTCGCGAGGTTGTGAGAGGTGCTAACATCAAGCTTAGCCCACGGTTGCATGAGGAAGGAGCTATACCCGTATCACCATATCGGGTATTTCAAGAGCTGAAAGGAAGAGTTGAAAGCTTCTAGTTACGAACTCGCGAGATAGCGAGATTTGGCTGACCGCAGAGAAAGATTGTTGTGGGTGCAGATTTCCCGATAGGAAAATAGAAGAACTTTTGATTTCTTCGGGCCAAGAGGAAGAAGGTCCTGTGAGAGCGGGCGTTCCTGGGTGGCGCACGCCTACGTCAAAGTGGTATCAGAGCATAGAAAAGCTTCTTTGCTTTCTGTAGCAGAGAAAAAGGGAGAATTCACCATGCCGCCAAGAAGAAGAGGTAGACAATCACCTGATCCAAAAGAGGAAAGGGAATTATCTAGAGAAAGGGAATTGTCCAGAGAAAGAGGAAGGCAAGTATAGAATCCAGACATGGAGAGAGAAGTGCACAATCTTCGTGCTAGAATGGAGGACATGGAGACATCACAGAGGTGAAAAGCTAATGTAGGAGATGTTAGTGAATCCGAGGATGAAGGTGATGTTGGACGTGAAGAAGAAGAAATTCCAGTGGAAGATGCAGCCAATGAGCATTTAATAAAGGCTATCACTGGGATGAGTTTGAAGACAAATATGGATATTCCATCTTATGAAGGGAGTTTGGATGCGGAAGAGCTGTTATACTGGATTAGAGCTCTTGAAACTTACTTCGATTATGAAGATATTGAAGATGATAAGAAGGTCAGACATGCCGTCACAAGATTAAAAGGACATGCAGCCTTGTGGTGGGATGAACTGCAAGATGACAAGCGTTATCAAGGCAAGCAGAAGATAAAGAGCTGGGACAGGATGATTGCAAAGATGAAGGCAAAATTTATTCCCAGGGACTATCAAATTTCTCTGTTCAGGAGGATGTAGAACCTGAGACAGAAGCTGATGACAGTGAAGGAGTATACTGAGGAGTTTTATAGGTTGAATATCAGAGCAGGTCATCGCGAAAGCAATGATGAAAAGGTGGCCAGGTATATGAATGGCCCGAGGTATGAAATTCAGGATGAACTAAATTTGGCAACCATCCGAACTGTGGAGGATGCTTACCAATTGGCTCTGAAAGTTGAGGAGAAGCTGAGCCGTAAACAAAGTCAGAGGGGCCAAGGCAGAAGTCATCCCAAAGGCAAATTGGTTGCCCAGGATAAATACCAGAAGCCCAAGGAGGAATGGAAGAAACCTCAGACTCAGATAGAAAGAGGTGGAACCTCACAAATAGGGCGATATGCTGAACAAAAGGAGAAACATACTGAGCAGAGAGGAGGATATGCTGATAATAATAGGTTTCCTCGTACCAGAGGTAGAGGAAGAGGAAGAGGTGGAGTAATCACATGCTTCACATGTGGAAAGAATGGGCACAAGTCATTCGAGTGTCCAGAGAAAAAGAAAGAAACTGGAGAGACTCACATCGCCGAGGCACAGAGGCGAGATGTTGAGGTAGAGTATGCTGAAGGCGGAAGATCGCTAGTAATGCGGAAAGTTCTTTTGACACCAGAGAAGGAGATGGAGAACTCAGCGCAGAGGAAAGGTCTTTTTAGGACTGCTTGCAAGACCAAGGATAGAGTGTGCAAGGTCATCGTGGACAATGGAAGCACCGATAATCTCATTTCAACCGAGATGGTAGAAAAGCTGGAGCTGGAGACAACTGATCACCCGAATCCATACAAAGTTTCATGGCTACATAAGGGACATCAGGTAAATGTCACTAAACAATGCTTAGTTGACATTAAGATAGAAGGATATAATGATAGGATTTTATGTGATGTTATTCCTATGGATGTTTGTCATTTATTGCTGGGTAGACCATGGAAATATGATAGAAATGTGACCCATGATGGGAGGAGAAATACATATACCCTGGAAAGGAATGGGAGAACTCATATGTTGTGTCCAATTGAGGATAAAGAACTGAAACCGGAAGTGAGCAACATGGTACTTCTCATGAGTGGGAAGGAGCTTCTTACAGAAGTTAAGAAGAAGGAGGATCCACAATTCTTTGTGGTCAGAAAGCCGATAATTGTTCTGACTAGCACAAGAGTTGATGATTTGCTGGAAGAAATTCAGGAACTGCTGGAAGAGTTCGCTGATATCGTGGTAGACGAATTACCTCATTCGTTGCTGCCGATGAGGAGTGTGAGTCACCATATTGATCTCATACCAGGAGCTAGTTTTCCAAACAAAGCCACGTACAGATTGACGCCGCAGGAGAATGAGGAGGTCAAGAAACAGGTCCAGGAGTTGTTGGACAAAGGCTTGGTCAAGGAAAGCTTGAGTCCGTGTGCTGTTCCAATAGTACTCAGTTCGAAGAAAGATGGAGGCTGTAGGATGTGCACTGATTCAAGGGCGATAAACAAGATAACCATCAGGTATAGATTCCCATTGCCAAGAATGGATGATTTGATGGATTGCTTAAGTGGGGCAAATTTTTTTTCAAAGATAGATTTGAAGAGTGGATATCATCAGATTCGTATGAGAGAAGGTGACGAATGGAAAACAACATTCAAGACAAACGAAGGTTTGTATGAATGGCTTGTCATGCTGTTTGGTTTAACGAATGCGCTAAGTACCTTTATGAGGTTGATGAATGAAGTGTTGAAGGAATTCATTGGGAAATTTGTCATTGTGTATCTGGATGACATATTGGTTTTCAGAAAGACAAAGGATGAACATTTGAAGCATTTGGCTATTTTGATGAAGAAATTACAGCAGGAGAAGCTGCCGTTAAACATGAAGAAGTCCTCATTTATGAAGACAGAGCTCATTTATTTGGGGTTTTTGATATCTGCAAATGAACCGAGGATGGATCCAGATAAGGTGGAGGTAATCAAGAATTGGCCATCACTGAGGAACGTATTTGAGGTGAGGAGTTTTCATGGACTGGCTAGTTTCTACCAAACATTCATCAGGAATTTCAGTGGAATTAGTGTAGCAATGATGGATACAGTGAAGAAAAGACATAAATCTTTTCACTAGACTGAAGAGGCTGAGAAGAGTTTCAATTTATTGAAATGAAAGATTACAGAGCAACCAATTTTGGTGTTGCCATATTTTCAGAAGACATTCCAGGTGAAATGTGATGCAAGCAGGTTTGCAATTGGAGCGGTCTTGAGTCAGGAAGATAGACCAATTGCATATTTCAGCGAGAAGCTGAATGAGGCAAAAGAGAAATACTCCACATATGATAAAGAATTCCATGCCATCATACAGGCATTGAAGAAATGGAGGTACTATTTGATTCCAAAGGAATTTGTTTTATATAGTGATAACCATGCATTGCAATATGTAACTCAACAGGAAAAATTGAACCAGAGGCATGTTAAATGGGTAGAATACATGCAAAATTTTACATTTGTGATAAAACATATTTATGGTATTGCTAACAAAGTTGCTGATGCTTTGAGCAGGAAGAGTCTGCTATTGAAGGAGTTCAAAGTCAAGGTTTTAGGCTTTGATAATCTTAAGGACATGTATGCAGGTGATGCAGATTTTGCAGAGGCATATGAAGCATCTGAGAATCTAGTTCTCAGAGACAGAAGTCAGTGGATAGAGTATGTGATCTAGGATGGATTGTTGTTCAAAGGAAATCAACTGTGTATTCCGAATTGCTCCATGAGGGAGAACTTGTTGAAAGAGAAGCACAGTGGTGGATTAGCAGGACATTTTGGTCATGATAAGACATTTGAAAAGGTGAGCGAGTCATACTTTTGGCCAGGGATGTGGTCAGAAGCAAGAAGTTTGTGGATAGATGCAGAATTTGCCAGCATTCAAAGGGCAGGAAGCAAAATGCGGGATTCTATCAACCATTACCCATACCTGAGAGGCCGTGGGATGAAATCAGCATGGATTTCGTATTGGGATTGTCGAGGACACAAAGAGGACATGATTCGATCTTTGTAGTGGTTGACAGGTTTTCTAAGATGGCACATTTTATTCCATGCCAGAAGACCATTGATGCGACTCATATTGCAAATTTGTTTTTCAAAGAGATCGTAAGACTTCATGGATTGTCGAAAAGCATAGTTTTGGACAGAGACACAAAATTCATAGGGAATTTCTGGAGAACATTGTGGAAGAAGCTGGGGACTAATTTGATGTTTAGTTCTGCTTATCATCCTCAGACGGATGGACAGACAGAAGTGGTCAATCAGAGTCTGGGAGATTTGTTGAGGAGCTTGGTGACAGAGTACCATAGCAGCTGGGATAGCATATTACCATAGGCAGAGTTTGCTTACAATGATTCAGTGAACATGAGCACAGGAAAAAGTCCATTTCAGATTGTATATGGAATGTAGCCAAGAGGAGTTTCTGAACTGAGGGATTTAGAACAGGCTGATACTAGCAGCGCTAATGTAGGAGAATTCGCTGAAGTGATGAAGGAACTTCACAGCCAAGTGAAAGAACGACTATTGAAGTCAAGTCAGGAGTACAAGCGCAGAGCAGATCAACATCGGAGACAACTTCAGTTCGAAGTTGGTGATCTGGTTCTAGCACATTTGAGGAAGGAAAGGTTCCCGAGAGGAACATACAACAAGTTGAAGATGAATACAATTGGACCATGCAAGGTCTTGAAGAAGATGGGACAAAATGCTTATGAAATTGAGTTACCAGATGGGATCGGAATTTCTCCGATATTTAATGTTTCAGATTTATATCCATATAAAGATGATGAAGCAGGAGCAGAAGGTGATGATCAACCAAAGATCCAGTGGCAGAAGCAAATGCCAGTTGCTGAAAAGCCACAGATGGAGTAGATACTGAATAAAATAATGGGTAAGAAAACCAGGAGGAAAGAATACTTTGAGTATTTGGTCAAGTGGAAGGGACATCCAGTTGAAGATGCCAGCTGGGAGACTGAAGCAGAAATTCTGAAGCATGGACATACTGTGCAGGAGCTCATGGACAGGAGCCCATGAAAATTTTCAAGCGAGGGAGTATGATGCAGGAGCATCCCTCATGACAAGCAAAACCAACGTGGAAGCAGAAGCCAGCTGGAAGACGTCCAGCGCAAGTTTTTGAATTTTAAAATCTTCTCTTGAAGTTGATGCGCTAAACATAAATGTGATCATTTAATATGGTGCCTTGGGAAGAATGTAATCAGACCTTGAGCCATATGCTCTCGTCTGAAGTAGATGGAGGCATTTATAGTAGTAGTTGTAGGTAGATAGAATTGAATTCTTAGATTAGACAGTTTTAGAGTCTAGGAGGGAAAACGGATATAGACACCCTCATTTGTATTGTTGTAACATTAGAGATAAAAACAACAGGAGTTAGAAGAGTCTAGAGCATAGGAGAATAGCAGAGAGTTGTAGAAGAACATCCATGTATAGATCTTGAATTAATAGAAGAAGTTGATTCAGATTCATGGCTGTTGTGTTATTCTCTGTGTATGTGTGTGGAATGCTCTACTTATGAATATTACTTCCTGTTATGCATTCGTTATTATGCTGTGTGTATGACTTCATGTATCGAGATTAAAATCAGAGAGGAAGTGAGGTGAGTTACAATTGTTTCTCCTTTGAGCAAGGATTTCTGCAAGGAGTGCAGTTGAAATCGTTCGCAAGGAGTGCGTTGATAGAAGGCTCGGGAGTTAAACTCTTGTTCTCAAACACTCGGAAGTGAAAGTGGGTTGTTGAAGCCGTGCGAGGAGTGCAAAGGCTAAGGGAGAAAGTCTCAGTCGTGAAACTGAGCAGAAGTGTTGAAGGACTGCTGCTACGGGCATATGCAGAGTCAAGGAAGCTCGAACAGTTGAAGTGTTCGTAGGCTTGCTGCAAGGAGTGCGTGCAAAGGACCTCGTTGAGGTTGAAGTAATTTGATAAAGCTCAGGAGGGATAGGCCTCTGAGTCGCTGAAGATCAGCATAGACCAGTGTGACGTGAAGTTTGAGAGAACGTCGTAAGTTGGCGAAGCGGTGAAGGAATCTCGGAGAGAGATACCCTTTTTCATTCGGGGATTAACCGAAGAAGAACAGACGGTCGAAATCTTCTGAGGAGGTTTCGCGAAGTTTCGAAGATCGTCAGATCTTGCAGAGGTGCAAGGAGATTACGGCGAGAAGATTCCGAAGAGGTTGAAGCTCAGGAGGGACAGAGACGTCACTTCAGAGTCACAGGAGCCGTCAGATCTACACGTGGTATCGTGTATCGGGGACTCAGGAGTTGAAGCCTAGAAAGTTATGGAGAAAGAGCAGCGAGATCGCGAGATGCGATATCCCTACAAGATCATAACCGTTCATTGAGGAGGACGCGTGTAAGGAGATCCTTATCTCGCAGACTCGGGCATTGGAGGAGTGAGAGGGAAGTCATTCGACTTCACGAGTGGAGAAGTAGCGAGGGATTGGTAGCCGTCCATCTGAGGGGATAGGTGGCAAGAGATCGAAAGATCTCACGAACTTGGGAGTTCGCAGGGTAAAGGCCCAAGTATTGGGTGTGCAAAGTCGCGAGACGCGAGAGCGCGAGGCGACGAAGGAGCGAGAGGATCATAGCCATTCATATGAGGAGGACAAGTGGCGAGATATCATGGGTTCTCATGAACTCGGAAGCTCGTAGGTTGAGAGCCCAAACATTGGGTACTCCAAGTCGCGAGGCCGCGAGTGGCGAAGGAAGGACAGTCGTTGGATCCTGATCACAAGAGGACCGTTGGATCTGCACGTGGGATCGTGTCTCGGGACCTTGTAAGAAAAGGTTCGAGAATTTGGTCATGGGGATCGCGAGGTTGCGAGGAAGCGATATCCCGACAGCTGGAGGTAGTGTGGGCCATAACAGAGTCGTCGAGTGGAATACAGGTGGCACGAAGCCCTCGGGATCTCGCCGCGAGAAGTCCCGAAATATTGGTGTTTGGATTCACAAGTCGCGAAGTGCCGAGGAGTCGAGGTTCATGTGGACGCGTGGAAGAATATAAGGTGGGACCGTGCAACCGAAGGGTGAACACGTGTTACCTGGAGACAGGAGTCAATACTTCGTTGAATTCTCGCATCTTGGGGACTCGTGGAGTAGAAGGTGGAAAGTTCGACTGTTCAACCGGCGAGGTCACGAGGTTGTGAGAGGCGCTAACATCAATATTAGCCTACGGTTGCATGAGGAAGGAGCTATAACCGTATCGCCAGATTGGGTATCGCAAGAGCTGAAAGGAAGAGTTGAAAGCTTCGAGTTATGAACTCGCGAGATAGCGAGATTTGGCTGACCGTGGAGAAAGATTGTTGTGGGTGCAGATTTCCCGATAAGGAAATAGAAGAACCTTCGAGTTCTTCGGGCCAAGACTAAGAAGGTCCGGTGAGAGCGGACGTGCCTGGGTGGTGCGTGCCTGCGTCACAGGAGCATTGGACCGAAGAAGGGGTGTTGGACATTTGGGGAGCCACACTACTAGCGTGACTGCCCAGTGGAGAGGACTAGAGCATCTATATCAGTCAAACCCACTACCGTGGGAGATTTGGGCAAGGCCCATCGAATTCATGTAGTGGTGAATAATTTCTAGGAAGATCACCATTCGACTGTGCTCGAGATGTCAGGTACAGTCACTGACCAAACCCTTAGTATTTGATAGATCCCGATGCTACCGAGAGTTTCATTTTTGGTGCAGCTCTAAAAAGGATTAAGCTAAAGGCTATCGAACAAGATGAGTTTAGATTTGTAGAGATGTCTTCGGGAGCTAGAAAAAAGGTTGGAGGGAAGGTTATAGTTTGTGCCCTTAACCTAGGAGAGTTTGTCACCAAGGCCAACCTGTACGTCATGATCTTGGGATCTTATGACATCGTGATCAATATGGACTGGTTGGAATTTCATGAGGCAATAATCAACTGAAATATGAAAGATTTGAGCTTGGTCGATGATGAGGGACAAAGACATGTGATTGTAGGTTGGAACCATAAATTTTCCCTGAGGTTCATCTCTTCCTTGCAGCTACAGAAGAGCATGTGCAAGGGATGTAATCTTTATGCGATCCTTGCATTAAATGAGAAGGGAGTAGTGGAACGTCTAGAACACCTTCCTCTGGTGAGAGAGTTTGTGGACGTCTTCCTAGAGTATTTATCTAGGATGCTGCCGGAGAGGGAATTGGAATTAACCATTGACCTAAAACCGAGGACTGAACCAATAGCGAGAATGTCTTATCGTATGTTGACTCCAGAGTTATAGGAGTTGAGAATGCAACTGAAGGAGTTGCTAGACCTGGGACTTATACATCCAAGTGTGTCACCGTGGGGTGCGCTTGTTATTTTCATACAAAATAAGGATGGGTCGTGGAGACTCTGCATTGACTACTGTCAATTGAACAAGGAAACGATCAAGAACCAATATCTGTTGCCAAGGATTGATGATCTGTTTGATCAGGTGAAGGGTGCGATAGTGTTTTCAAAGATCGAATTGAGATCAAGGTATAACCAGTTACAGATCAAGGAGGATGACGTCCCTAAGATCTCCTTTAATATGAGTTTTGGACATTACAAGTTTATTGTTTTACTGTTTGGACTGACGAACGCCCCAGGGGTATTTATGAGTTTCATGAATGGGGTGTTGCACGAGTACTTGGAAAAGTTCGTCCAATTATTCATTGATGATATTTTGATTTACTCTCGGATGATGGAGGAGCATGACGATCACTTTCTCTTGGTACTACAGTGTCTGCAAGAGAACAAATTGTATGAGAAATTGTCTAAATGATCATTTTACCAATCAAAGATTCACTACTTAGGGCATGTCATCTTCGACGAAGGTATCGTCGTGGATCCAACAGAGGTCAAGGATATTATGGAATGGCCTATGCTGACGAATGTCTTGGAAGTGCATAGCTTCATGGGTTTAGTAAGATACTATCAATGGTTCATCGAGGGATTTTCGAAGATAGCAAATCCGATCACGGAATTGCAGAAGAAGAACAAGAAGTTTCTTTGGACTGAGAAATGTGTGGAAGCATTTCGAAGGCTCAAGGAGCTGTTGACAACAACACTGATACTAAAGGTTCCTGACATAGATGCATACTTCTTGGTATGCACTGATGCATCCGAGGAAGGCTTAGGAAGAGTCTTGATGCAAGATGGTCAAGTGATCGCTTACATTTCAAGGAAATTGAGAAGGCATGAGGAGAACTGTGTGACGCATGATTTGGAGTTGCTATCCATTATTTATGCCTTGAGAGTGTGGAGAAACTACCTTATTGGATGAAAATTTGAACTAAAAATGGACCACTATGGACTACAAAACATCTTTACGCAAAGCAACCTAAACACGCGACAACGACGTTGCTCAGAATTTCTTAGTGAGTACGACTTCGATATTACTTACATAAAAGGAACAATGAATAGAGTGGCTGATGCGTTGAGTTGGAGACCGCGCATATTTTTGATGATGCCTATTCAGACGTATCTACGTGAAAATATTCTAACTTTATAGCGCGACGATGACTTGTACAAAGAGGCCAAGGATTTTATCGAATAAAACACAATGATGGTACCAAAATTTGAAGGATTTGCGTTTGATGACAATGGATTATTGAGATTTAAAAAAATTGAATTTATATACCACCGAACGATGAGTTGAGGAGTTTGATCCTAAATGAGGCTCACAGAGCAGTGTACATGGCTCACCCGGGAGTCACGAAGATGAGGGCGGACCTTAAACCCTTGTTCTTGTGGAAAGGAATAAAGGCATATATATAAACTATGTGGCTAGATGTCTAGAATGTCAGCAGGTGAAGGCTGAACATAGACATCCATCAGGATTACTATAGCCTAACGTTATTCCAGAATCTAAATGGTAGGTCATTTCGATGGATTTCATTGTTGGTTTTCCACTAATGGCAAGGAGACATGACTCGATTTTATTTCTGTGCATACAACGTATCAAGCACCTGACATAGCTAGAGTTTTCATTAGTGAGATTGTGAGGCTACATGGCATACCTAAGAGGATTATATCCAATTGAGGATCGATGTTTACTGGATGATTTTGGACTAGTTTCCAAGAGGCCTTGGGAACCCAACTTAACTTTAGTACTGCATATCACTCAGAGACAGATGGGTAGACTGAATGAATAGACCAAGTCTTGGAAGACATGTTTTGCATGTAGGTGATGGATCAACATAAGCATTGGAAAGAATTCTTGCCACTAGTATAATTCTCTTATAACAACAATTACCAAAGCACCATTAAGATGGCACCTTTTGAGTTTCTTTATGGGAAATCGTGTCGGACGCCTCTGAGTTGGGATCGACTTGAGGATAGGGTCTTGGTGGGACCATAAGAGATCCAAGAAATGGAAGATCAAATGAAAACAATAATACAAAGGATCAAAGAAGTGCAATATCGACAATAGAGTTATGCCGATGTGCACCATGTCGACCGTAGTTACGAAGTTGGTGATCGAGTCTTCTTGCGGGTAAAACCACATAAGAGTTCGATCAAGTTTGGAAAGAGAGATAAATTCTCTCCTAGGTTCATGGGACCTTTTGAGATTGTGGAGAGGAAGGGGACCGTGGCCTATCGACTAGCCTTGCCTGATTCTTTGAGGCATATGCACGATGTTTTTCATGTATCTGTTTTGAGACATTATATTAGTGATCCTACACATGTTATTGACATGATTTCCTTGTAGGTATCAGACAAGGGTGCGCTCATGGATGAGCCGATACGCATCCTGGATCA
Source organism: Picea engelmannii (assembly GCA_009831015.1). Lineage (NCBI taxonomy): Eukaryota > Viridiplantae > Streptophyta > Pinopsida > Pinales > Pinaceae > Picea > Picea engelmannii. The sequence continues at coordinate 238,615 of ML780773.1, read as the reverse complement.
TCACATTTGACAACTATGGTGCCAAACAGTATATCAAGTCAAGGTCTAGTAGGACAACTATAGTCTACACTCGACGACCTAGGAGGATGCATATGATATGCACCAACAGTTTCCATTTTTGTTTGATAGATAGACTTATGATATTGAAATACACATTATTTTGGCACTTATATACTATGAAACTTCAGGACGAAGTTTAGATAAATAGGGAGTGTATGTAACATCCCGCTCTTTCACACACTAAGCGAACTTATTCTTTCAAGAAACTTGCTTGCAAGTGATCCTGATTATTATACTATTGGGTGTTTGATTATGATTATGAGGCATTATGGATATGATGATATGTTATTTTGTTATATTGACATAGACAGGTGTTATTGACTTAGTTCTTTTGAGTGTGCAGGACTTTGGATCTCAAGGATGCAGAGGCATCGATGAAACCCCTTGGACTCCAGATTGAGTCAGGGAGTGAACTATTGGGGTTGATTGTTGTAGATATGACATATGTACATTTGAGTAGATGTTATGCTGATTGATCATTATTGCTGACATGATTTGTTGATGATGCAAGTTGATGATAGCTTGCCGACCAAACTCACATGTGGAGTAGAGGGGTCACGCATAACAACTAGAGCCATTGAGGGAGAGGTGTGGACAACAGGATTGCCACAATATACTAGCACTCCCACCATGGCTCGAACTATAGGTCAACGATTACCTAGTTCGATAAGACCCACGATGTCGTGAGGGAAGATTGCGACAGTCACTCATGATGATTCTAAGGGGCACAAAATAAGGTAGGGGCCTTATTCCTTAGAGGCCCTTCGTCTCCCACAAGATCACCTAGTGGAGTATTGACTCCAGGGGTTTGATGTCTACCAAGTTAGTCAAGAGGCGAGTGACACCCTTGGAGCATGTAGTGCATCCTAAAGGGCATGTCGTGCAAGGAAAACAAAAAAAGGCAAGTGGCACCCTTGGAGCACGTAGTGCATCCTGAAGGGCATGTCGCGTAGGGAAAACAAAAAAAGGTGAGTGGCACCCTTGGAGAACAAAGTGAATCTTGAAGGGGATGTCGTGATTTCAAAGGGTGAGTGAATAAACCTAGTCAGTATTAAAATGAATGACGTGATAAGTAAGATTTAAAAACAATTTCCCTAATAAAAATTTCGCCCAGCCTAGGAAATTAAAATCTAGGTCTAAGTGATACTTGTGGTAAAAAAATAATAATAATCATGATTAAACATGTGACGAGAAGGGGGTAAGAAATTCAGTTAATTTATTAAAATCAAATTACTTTGGGGGATTAAATTTAAAAAAAAGGGAAATGATTGTTTTCTACATATGCTATTTAAATTTTATTAATTAAAAAGAGAAAGAGGTGGTTTTCTACAGCTGCTAATTTGAGTTTTAGATAAAAAGGGAAAAGAGGGAAACTTAAAAGAAATAGGAAACTAAGGGAAAAAGGGGAAACATAAAGAAAAAGGGAAACATAAGGAAAAAGTTGAATGACTAACTTAGTAAGGAATCTTGCCTTTAAGAACTTTCTAATTATGAACTCAGCTAGGAATTTAGTAGGGATGTAAGTCATTTAAAATGTGTAAGGGAATATGGGGACACCAAGGAGCGATTTTAGGAATTCTTTTTGGTGGGTGAGGGAAATAAGAGTAATTAATTAATTAATGAAATTAATTTATGGTGCAACTAGGGGGATGGGTGACATGTGTATAGGGGAGGTTTTTTTGAATTAAATTAATGAAAAATAAATAAAATTGGATTTTGGGAACGAAATCACTTAGAAAATCTATAAAAAGGATGGAAGAGGAGGAGTATGGATAGAATCTTTTATGTGTAACATTACTCTGCAGAATTTTTGTCTTGACAGACTTATCTTGTGGGAGTTGGGATACCCAGCTCAGGTAACGAGTGGTAGCTTGACCTTGCGAGGCAAGCTGGGTGCTATCTTTTCTTGGTTAGTGTGCATGACCCCTTTACATCTCATGGGGCTCAGGGGGAAGAAGAGTACCCCTAGATTTGGTTGGGAGGTACCAGTGAAGTCACATCGATCGACAAGAGGTAGCTAGACGGAGTGTGCACGGGACAACAACTCGAGGTTGTCACCTGGGGCTATGGTACACAAGCATTTATTTGAATGGTAGATTATTATTTTTCTTGTGTTTTCATTATTGTACTTCTATTGTGTAAAGAAATGTGTTTTAATAACATTTTTAATTGAGAACTTGAAGTCTTCATAGCTTTACGCTCGTTGTCTTGAATTGATTTCCTTGGCAACCCGATCCCTATTTTCTATGACTGTTCTATTTTATTTTACTGATTATTATGATTAGATTGCACAATATATTCTACACTTATCCCTAGGTCATCAATCCATGCCTGAGCAGTCAGCTAGGAGCTGAATTGATGGTCATCACTTCGGTGCATAGCGACCTATAGATTCTAATACCCTGCTTTTCTATGCATGGATGATGAGCGAAGGATATTTTTTCCCAGTTGTCTACCCCTATTGATTGTTCATGGTTGATTGATTATCTTGCGCCTTTTTGGGATTGAATACCTTTTTGTATTGTTTATCTTTTCTCTCTGCGATCAACTCAATACCCTCTGTGTTTTTATATCACCTCTATGGTTCGAAGGGTATTTTATTCTCTGCGATTTCCAGGACAGTTCCCATCTCTTGAATCGAGAAATCTTAGCGTTTGTCCAATTGAATGAAATTGTTTTTTTTTTAAAACTAATCGTGATTGTGATTTGGATTTATTTATTGACACTAACTGATTGTATGACAACCTCTTTTTTTTTCCCTATTGGAGACTGTGATCGAGCCTTCAGACATCATTTTTATTTTACCAACTTCTTTTCCTGAGAACTTGCACAATTTCATTATATATTGAGAGAAAATTTTTACTGCGATTTTAATCGGTGTAGACAATGATTAATCATATCTTCATACAATCAGTGTTTTCCCTTTAGACCTCACTTTAATTTTGATTGTGAAATCACCCATTGACTGCGATTTTCATTGGGCAAATGGCTTTGAGTTTGCTTACTGTGCGTCTGTGATTTCACTTATATCAAGTGATTGTTAGTGTTATTGTTTTTCCTTGTTAAAACATTGGTGTTGCGATTTCACTTATACTACTATTTCTTGAATTTAGTGGTATGGATATCTCTGGTTAAAAGACATGCATAGTGAATCGATAGGCATGGTTTTTAATCCCATATTTATACAGTGTTATTGTTATTTCCTTAATATATGCACAATGATATAATTCCTTAATATAGTGTTATTGATATTCTTTAATAGACACACAACGATATATAATACTATTGTTAATTCATGTTCCCAGTTAGATTTATTCGAAGGATGGTTTAGATACTATCTTGTAGAAAGGAGTGAACTACTGAAATCCACCACTGAATTCTGGGCAATATGAGATAATCGATTTAATGACATAGTGAATTCGCCAGGTGGATATTTCATCATAAACTGAGCCCTGATAGTCTGTAGTTGATACTCAGAATCCTGAATCTGTCTACCACCCATGACCTGCAAGATTCTTCCATATTTTAAAGCTAAAACACTGAACTCTTATGCCACAAACTCCTTCCACACAGCCTTGGACAATCTCCATCCCTACACGCCTGCTTAAGTTTAACCTCCTTCCACCTTAGAAGTTTAATGCGTGGTGCACTCTTGCTACCCAGCGTGGGCTCCTCCTTTGGCATTGGTGTTTGGTATCAGGCTGCAACTTAATATTGATCACTCATGGACTTGTCTGGAAACCTTGGAGTTTTGGTCTTCGGGCCTAACAATTATTAATAAAAATTAACTGCGGTTGACACGTCATCTGGTTATTTTTAGTTGTCTTCTCAACAACATGGTAATTCTTGAAGGCTTCCTCGCGTGATATGTGTGTAAATGATGTACAATCGGATGTCGTGCCACAAACGTGGAACTTCCTTTTAAAGATATTATGCATTGACGAATCTGGTTAATATATTCTTTATTTATTTTGGTTAATATATTCCTTATATATCTGGTTAGTATATTATTTAAGGCTCTTAATTCTGTTGTTCCTGTATTTGCATCACCAAGAATAATATCCAGACGCAATTTCTGTGTAAGGGTTCAGTTGACCATCGTTGATATCCTAAGATAATCCGTAGGACAAATCATAGGTAATCCTTACATAATCTGTGTTGACAATCATTGTGTTTCCTTATAAATATTCTTTTTATATTCTGTATAAAAGTCGGTAGTAATTATTATTTATGTATTCAAAATTAATCGTTGGAATTGAAAAAGTCTTTACAACTCCAGTCACTCAACCTTCCATTAATGATATACAAGTAGAGACTTGAATCGCATCCTTACCAAGTTTTTACAAATTCACTAAAGATAAAATCCTGGTTCACTTGGAAAATCTAATATTACATTCCAATTCTGATCCTAGAATTTGTAAGTAAAATTCTTCAAGACATCCTTCAATTTATTAATTAGTTAAGTCAATCTTTATATGCGGAACATGGAAATTGGAACAATTTCTAATGTGGTTTAGGAGGTGAAAGAGTAAGTTCTGAACTTTGAAATACAAAATTTACAATGTGGACCCTTTTTACACTAGTAACTCCAGATTCTCATCTAGTGCTAAATGGAATTAGAAATACCTGAGCTCTTAAAAGGCATTAAGAGGATAATTATGAAGGATTAATTATTGTTACCCCAAAATTTTATCTTGGAAAATCATATATATATATATATATATCAGGCTACAATTGCAAAACAACACTAGAGTGGGAGATTGGTTCCTTTTGTAGCAGTTTACTATGATAAGAGTCTATGGTTTGGAAGAGGAGCCATATCAAAAGTGAGTGTTGAATTTGGTTGTTCTAGAGACTAATAATGTGAAATTTAGTCAGTTTCTCACTACAAATCCAACCATATTACAATAAATGTTGATCAGATGAATTTCAAGGACAAACCAAATCTACACAAGTAGGTCACTCATGTCTTACACAGATATGTGACCAAGACTCATGACAATATGAAGAAATTGAAATAGGCATTAATCAAAGTGGAGAATTAGCTTCAAGGCAAGATAAAGTGGTTACTACAGTAAGGAATTCAGTAAAATAATATTTATAACTTATGATACTCTAATATTACATATGTAAAAATGGATTGATAAATTCATTTCCTAAAGATTTGAAATTTTTATAAAATACAAAACATTTGAAATACAAAGTTGGAAAGTTTGAGTTTTGTATGAAATTTTTATAAAATACAAAACGTTTGAAATGACTATGACTTGGCCGCGGGGAACAAGCCATGTGGCCAAGCCATGGGCATGCCCACGGCTTAGCCATAAGATTTCCCCCCTACGGCCAAGTCAAAGCCAATTTTAATAAGAGATTATCTATGCACAGAAAAACAAGGCATTTGAATCTAAAGCTTTAACACCGGAGTGAAAGATAGTCTATTCGGTTCCTGGCCAACTGCTCAAGCACATAATAATCACTTAAATGCTTACTCTATTCCTAATATTTGATTATTAAATGTCTATATCAAATTTTAAAAATTAATATTTGATTGTTAAATGTTTATATCAAATTAACTAAATCCATATTGTTTATAAATTATTTATTAATGTCTATATCGAATTCCCATTTTTAAGTAAATCCATATCATTTGTATATTTAATGTTTGATTATAATGAACATATAAACATGCAATTTTTAAATTGTCTTCCTATTTTATTTTTAAATTTTATAAAATTAAATCAAAATGTGTGTTTTAAATTGTTTTCATTGTATGTATATTTTACAAATATTCCTTTACAAATTATAATATAGACAGTAATGTACATTAAGGAATTCCAGAATCAACAATCTGTAAAATAATATTTATAACTTATGATACTCTAATATTACATATGTAAAAATGGATTTATAAATTTAATTCCTAAAGATTTGTAATTTTTATAAAATAAAAAACGTTTGAAATAAAAACATGGACAATTTGAAATTTTTATGAAATTTATATAAAATACAAAATGTTTGAAATGACTGTGACTTGGCCACAGAGGGGCAGCCATGTGGCCTAGCCGTGGGCATGCCCACATCTTGGCCACAAGGTTGACCCCCCGCAGCCAAGTCACAACCATTTTTAATAAGAGATTATCTATGCACAGAAAAGCAAGGCATTTGAATCTAAATATTTAAGACCAGAGTGAAAGATAGTTGATTCGGCCACTGGCCGACTTCTCAGGCATAGACTAATCACTTAAATTCTTACTCTATTCTTAATATTTGATTGTTATATATTATTTATAAATTATTTATTAATTTCTATATCAAATTCCCATTTTTAAGTAAATCCATATTATTAATAAATTTATTGTTTGTGTGTATAATTTGAACATATAAACATGTGTATAATTATAAATTATCAAATGATTTTGTATATGTAGGACATGTGAAGCATAGGGGGAGATTTACTTACCCATTATCATTATGTTTCACTAGATGGTTTCAAGATGTGTTTTGTCAATCTAGTCCAAACATAAATGACTCTTAGCAATGAATATTTATTTCTCTTGTTATTAAATGAAGAACACAGAAAAATGCAAAACTTGGTGTGAATTACATAATCATGTTAATCATTGAGTTTTTGAATGAAATTTTTGTTTGAGGCCTCAACTAAAGGAGCATATATATGGGAATCAAATCCAATATAGGGTCATCCATGCCCAAAGTAGTGTGGTTGGATGAAATACATTCCATGTTATTTTCCTTGCATAAACAATCAAAGGTATTGTCTCCCTGGGAAAATTGACATCCGTAAATGCAAGGTGTCTAAGGGATTGAGGGAATTTTATCCTTGTACATGCAACAAACATACCATATGCATTCACTTGTTGAGAAGTGGTGCAATGCTATTCAAGGTGTTATAGATCAAGGGATTACATGGATTTTATTTATAATATGAGAATCCCATCTAATAAGGACATCATTTCATGTGTAGGACTCCTTCAATCAAAGGTATTGTCTCCTTGGGAAAATTGGCATTCGTAAATGCAAGGTGTCTAAGGGATTGAGGGAATTTTATCCCTGTACATGCAATAAAAATACCATATGCATTCACTTGTTGAGAAGTGTTGCAATGGTATTTAAGGTGTTATATATCAAGGGATCCCATGGATTTTATTTATAATATGAGAATCCCATCTAATAAGGACATCATTTCATGTGTAGGACTCCTTCAATATCCTCAATATTTTGAATAAACTTTATAATCTACTTGCATTATTAAAACCATACAACCAATATTTTATATCATCAAAATTGAATACATTTTATAATCTAGATTCACATTATTAAAAACCTACAACCAATGTGTTATAGCATCAAGTGCAAAAAGATTGAAAACAACATAACTTATGAAAGAGTTAATATAATTTAACGGTAAACAAGGCATTGTAAGAAACTTCGTAAGATAATTAACATCTATAGGGACACATTCTATAGAAAAAATAGAATACCCTCAAGAAATTTCCACACTCTATGAGTATTCCCTTTAATTTTATCATTTTAATTTATTAATTCTTCTTTACATAAACAACAACTGGCTTAGAGCATCTCCATTGACCTCTACAATTGAATTTTTGAATCTAAGGCTTTTTTTTTTTTGATACCTACTATATCGATACATTAAAGCTACAATGTGAAAGAAAATGGTTGAATTTCCCATTCGGGACTCTCTAAAATGAGAACAACATTGGATTTGGCCCTTAAACAAGAACCATTAAAATACACACTATATTTATATAGATTAATTCCCTTCATCACGATATTTGATGAATACATTTACTTATCCCCTTGGGATTATAATCATAACATTTCTATAGTGTAATGAATCTCTAATTACTGAAAATAAATAAATTATTTATTCTTTTCTTTGTAGTCATAGACTCTAAATTCAAAGGCATGTCTAACTCAAATATTGCTACAAGGAAATTAAGCACTTCTTCTTCCACATTAAAACTTACCAAAGCTATTTTATAAGTCAAATTATAAACTTTACCTCCTCTTCGAAATCTTGACTCCTTGTAATCCTAACAGTGTTTTATTATCCTAATCACACAGGCTACACTCCTGTCCTGGTCATACTATACATATATACATACCAAAGTGTCTATGCATATATGCATATACCAAAGTGTATATATATATATA
>ML780773.1:218094-229922 GCA_009831015.1 Picea engelmannii | reverse complement strand
TATATATATATATATATATACATATACATATACATATATACATATATACATATATCTATATAATCCATTTCCAAAGGTACTGCGTCGGCAAGGCCTACCATGAGAGGAGTACTAAGAATGACCTTTCATAAATTTTGGAGTGACAAATATGCTTTCTTCGGGTAAGGGTGGCAGTGAATTTAATGCGCTCCTTGCCATCAACGTAGATATAGAACACGTGAATGCCATGCGTGGAGATGGTAGTTACTAATCCAGTTCTTGCCTCACCCCTTTAGGGACAACTGACATCCTATTCGAATAACAAACCCTATCCAAACTTAGAACCAGAAGACTGGACTGTCTGTCAATTCCATTTTCATGGATTTAGGTGGGACTAACCTCGGATATGGTAGAGGAGGTGTAATGACCCTTCTGCCAAAGAATTTATGATGTATTGGAAACAATCTCTTGGGATTATCATGAGTTTAAAGTGTCCCTCCGAAATATCGCCACCTTGCCCTAGATACAGTACTAACTTACGGACCACCATTAAACATCTGTATACTAGTATATGGGCTCTAGAACTACCATTTTGATTAGCCTTCTTTTGAAAATCGGCTCTGTGTGCTCCATTTCACCAAGATCGAGTTATCTAATCCTATCTGTAACTACCCAATGTTGAAGTCATGGACTTGTTTTGGAATCAAATGTATTGGACGACCCTCTGCCATTGGGACTCCACATAATAAGGTAAGAACTTCTGGTTAGTGGCTCTTTGGAACTCTCTGTATTAAAAAATCATTCTGGTTACTGGGTTGTTCAATGTGAAGGTTACTTGACAGTCTATAGCTTGAATAATGGAAAGGTTATGCATTTATTGATGTCTCTGGTTTATTTTTCCTTTAGTTACAATCACTGCATTCTTTGTTGTTTTACTGTATACGCCATCCCTCATAGGGTTTTTTTAGTAAATGATATATCGTTTATCCGAGGAAGGGTGGAGTCTCATGGAAGAACCCCTTATCGAAATGTAAAAGGCGTTGTATAATTCCCCTCGTCTCTGTCATGGTCTCCACTGGTTGTTCAATGTTGAACCAAAGGCTTCTGTGATTCTGACATGCCAAGATAACTCTTTGATACCAGTAAAGCTCCCTTGACATTTCTCAAATACTATATGTCCTCTTCGTCATTCCTATGACTCGAAACTAGTGGCCAGGGTTTTCTGTATCAACCATTGAATTAATAGTATATCCCCTATAAAATGTTACTGGTGGGTCTATAACTCAACTAACAAGTAGCTCTTGTACCGTGTGGAAAGAAATAAGTTTTATGATGTCTGCGCACAAAATGTTTGTCCGTTTCTTTTTTTAAAAGGTAGTCTAAGCTCAACAGTTAGATATGCTTCTAGTATGAAAGAAATTATTAAGGTTTAAAACACTTCATTAATATACAATGTCTCTATATGAAGGGACTTAGTACAGTTGCTCTCGCTATTCATTAATTATGACTATTGTGTAAAGTTTTTCCTTATATTTCTTTAGTTCGTTTTTTCTCTTGAATTGATATGCAACACTAATGATGGGCCTTGTTTGATGTGAGGGTACCCATCAGTGAGCTATTGCCCATCCATCCTCATCCCTGAGCGATTGTGTAGCTGGAAATCAACAAGGAAAGGTCATGCGAGTCGGGGTTGGAAGTTAAGTAAAGTCTTTACATGATGGGTTAAAAGAAAACAATTATCATTTTGTTTATGTTTCTTCAAGTTTTCCTTAAGTATGATTTTCTAATCCTTGTAAGGTGAATTTTTCATGCTTTTTCATCTATGAAATCCTCTCAGATGCTCATCCCCATACTCGGCGCAAAAGGTATTCGAGTTCCCTTATGAACCCTTCTGGAGTTTCAAACAGTCACGGGTACCAAATTTAAAAGAGGTAATTCAAAATCTATTTCCTTAGATTCCTATCGGGTTTGGAAAAAGGGGAAATTTTTTCCCAAAAGTAACTTGGGATTTGGTCCCGGTTGTTACAGTATAACTTTTGCAGAAATTTTCTTCTACAGGATTGTCCTGTTTGTTAGTGTAATGAAATATTTGTTTATCGATTACTGCTCGGGTCTCGTTATGCCCTAAATTTTAATTACCATGGTTATCGTCTCAATGACAGGCCCTGTTTCAAACATTAGACGTTGGATCGACTTATGCTAGATCTGTAATACTAAATCTTCTTATCTCATTTCGACATTCATTATAATTATTACCAATGTGTTTTAAATCTACAATTGCAATTAGTTAGATTGGATATAATGGTCTGAGTAAAGTTCTGACTCTGTGTTTTACTTCCAGAATAATTTATACATACCTGTTCATTCTTCGTTGTTTAGGCGAAAGGGCTGGTAGGAGTTTTAAATCGCATGTTGCATACACAAAACTGTATGGTTGTAATTTCTTATTCTAAACCGTTCACGACATTTTTGCATGTATACTCATAGTTTAATAAATTTATCAATTACTTCATACAGTGTGTATTTCTTCAGCTGAGTCCTTTTAATTTTGTGCCTATGGAGAACATACAGAATTGAAGCTCTGCCAGCATGGGATTTATATTCCGGAATAATTATCTTCGAATTTTACTTCTGCATTATCTTATAACAAAACAATGACTTAATTTTATTACTGTAGTAAGATATGAGGAGTTCTAGACTCTTCGTTTCAATTATTTCTTATTTGAGAGGTAGTTGATTTCTTATTGGTAGAGTGTGTGTGTTCAAAACGATTACAAAAATCTCGGTATGAATGAGTTTTCTATTGCTTTCAATAAATCTTCTTGACAAATCTTTCTAATATTTCGATTACAAAAATATAACATTCGCCTATAGACAAATCTATACTTTCAAATTCACTTGCACATGGATAAATCTGTTCCAAATTTTTAATTCAGAAGAAGCCATCCCAGAATTTAGTCCTTGATTATAAAACTTCATACCATGAACAAATATCATATATGGAAGTTATCTTAACTTAGTACAAACAGATACATTATAACTAATACACAAAATCATTCAGAACAAAAAGGAGAAGATTAACATATCTGAACCAGTTGGCAGGAAGACAAAGGGAACAACCACGTTCCTCCCAACCGTAGAATAGGATAGCCAATTACTTGTCTGATTCACCCCTTAGCTTGACCATGAGTCCATGAGGGAAAAATTGGAATTCCTCTTCAACAATGTCTTCCACTCTTTGTATTCTCCTCCTTGTCTCACATTTAATGTTCAGTGTTCATAACAAAAAGTACCCAGTAATTCTTCCCTCCAACATACTAGGCAGTGTCATGCCTCCTCACATATGCTATATATTCCACAATCCTCTTTGCCTAGGTCTTTTTCCCTCCCTTGGGGATTTTCGCATCTTTCTAAATCCCTAATTTTCATGGGTTTCCAATGGCCAAATCCTTGATTTTCCACTTGTAACAATCAACCCAGAGGTAGTTCCAACATGTTCCCCACTCATGGAGTCATGGTCAGCTAAATTTAACATGGTTGTTCCATTTGTCCTCCTATAATAATTAAACAATATTCTATCTAAATACAAGTGTCATAGTCAAATAGTTAGTTGGGTCAAATCAGGTCTCTCCCCAACAGTCATAATAATTAATTACAATTTATCAAATTCGAAATTCGAAATTTCCATAAATGGCAAATATTTTCCAAATTCAAATTTACTAAAAACGAAATAATTTTCTAATAAATTTTGAATTTAAAAAATAGTTTATTCTTTTGGGGATGTCACATCCTTTCCCCCTTCAATAAAACACTGTCCTCAATGTTCGTTCCTTTCTTGGAACAATATTGGATGAGATTTCCACAAATCTCCCTCCAACTCCCAAGTGGCCTCCTCGGGACTAAAGTGCTTCCATTGCACCTTTACCAGAGCGACGACTCTTTTCTGAAGTGCTATTTCTCTTCGGTCTAGAATGCACAGGGGTTCCACTTGGAACTCTCCTTTTGGTTCCATCTGCACCAAGTTACAATCAATCATATGAGTAGGGTCATGAACATAATTTTTCAAAAAAGAATAATGAAATACATTAGGAACTCTTAGACTAGATAGAAGTGCAAGTTGTTATGCTACGGGTCCAATTCGAGTTAGTATTTCAAAGGGCCCACAAAACCTGGGTGCCAACTTGGCACAGTTCCTGAGTTTGAGTGAACTCTTTTGGGCTTTAAATTTTAAGAACACATGATCTCCCACTTAAAATTCCAAGCGTCTTCTTTTCTGGTCTGCATAACTTTTCTGTCTGTCATGTGCCTCTTTCAAGTTTTGTTGTACTTATCCTACCATACCTTCCATTTCTTGGAGCATCTCTGGTCCAACCATAAGTATGTCATCCGGATTATCCCAGCTAATTGGGGTCGTACACATTCTGCCATACAGTACCTCGAAAGGGCTTAACTTAGCCGAAGTTTGGTACCCATTGTTATATGCAAATTCTACCAAGTGTAGGTAGTCTTGCCATTTGCTTGGTTTTGTTCTTACGTACATGTGGAGCATATACTCTACAATTTGGTTCGTTCTTTCAGTATGTCCATCCGTTTGTGGATGATAGCTCATACTGAAATTGAAGTTACTATTTAGCCCTGCAAATAATTCTTTCCAAAAAGAAGATGTGAATTTTACGTCTCTATCCGAAATCACTACTTTAGGAATACCATGCAGCGTAAAAATTTCTTTCATAAATATTTCAACAATGTTTATAGCTTTAAAATTAGACTTTACAGGAATAAAGTGTGCAAACTTATTGAGTTTATCGATTACAACCATAATATAGTCGTTCTATTTTTGAGTTTTTGGTAAACCTGTAATAAAGTCTAGTGATATGGTCTCCCATTTCCATTTTGGTACTGGCAATGGCTGTAGTAGGCCAGCTGGATGTTGGTGTTTGACCTTAACTTGCTGGCAATCTTGGCACCTAGCCAAATATTTTGTTGTTTCTCCCTTCATATTAGGCCAGTAAAATAGTTTTCTAAGTGTTATTATTGTTTTCTGGTATCCTGGATGACCATAATACGGTTTCTTATGCACTTCATCCAAGACTGTTATCTTTAACTCTATTGAATCTGGTATGTAAAGTCTATTTTTAAATCGTAATAGTCCATTTTTGTCGATACTAAGATCTGGTTTATCTGAGTTTGCGATATTGTTTTGTAATTTTGCCATTATTTTAATGTAATTTTCGTCGTTAATACCTGCTGTCCTTATTCTCTATTCTAGGTCACTTTCTTCTCTACTGACATTTACTTCGAATAACCCATGGACTCTTATTCTTAGGGCATATGCTACCTTATTTTCCTTACCCTTGATATGTCTTACCTCAATGTCGAATTCTCTCAAGAAGGTTAGCCATCTTGATTTCCTTGCATTAAGATCTGGTTGACTAAACAAATATTTTACTCCACTATTATCTGTCAGTAATAGAAATTTTCTACCCATTATGTATTGTCGCCGCATTTTTAAGGCATGTATTATTGCTGCCAATTCTAAGTCATGAGTGACATAGTTTCGCTCATGTTCTTTTAATTTCCAGGACTCGTAACAAATCATGTGTCCTTCCTGAGTTAGGACACCACCTAGTCCTTCCTTACTCACATCAACACAGACGGTAAAGTCTTTATCTGGGTCTGCTACCTTCAATATGGGTGTAGTTGTCAACAATTCCTTCAGCTTGTTAAAACTATCTTGACACATCTGTGACCAATTAAACTTGGTCCCTTTCTTTTGTAATGACGTGATAGGGTAGGCTAATTTGGAAAACCCCTCTATTAATATGCGATAATATCCGGTGATTCCCATGAATGACCAAATATCTGCTACATCCTTAGGTACCGACCATTCCATGATGGCTTTTATTTTCTCAGGGTCAACTGCAATGTCTTCAGCTGAAATTACATGTCCTAGGTATTGCATTTTCTTTTGATAAAAATCACACTTATGAAATTTGGTGTACAATTTATGTTTCCTCAAGGTTTGCAGAACTATTCTTAAGTGTTCTTCATGTTCTTCCTCTATTTTAGAATAGACCAGAATATCATCGATAAATACTAGTACGAACTTGTCTAAATATTGACTGAAAATATTGTTCATCACGCACATAAACGTGGTTGGTGCATTAGTGAGTCCAAAAGGTATGACTACGAATTCGTAGTGTCCATATCTTGTCCGAAAGGATGTTTTGTTTATGTCCTCATATTTTATGCTAACTTCATGATAACCAGCTCATAAATCCAACTTTGAAAAGATCTTGGCCCCACCTACTTGATCGAACATATCATTTATCCTAGGTAAGGGGTATTTGTTTTTAATAGTCACTTTGTTTGATTGTCTGTAATCTATACATAGTATTAGAGTACCATCTTTCTTTTTCACAAAGAGGACTGGTGCTCCCCATGGTGAAACACTCGGTCTGATACACTCTTTGTCCAATAATTCCTGTAGTTGTATTTTTAATTCTGTCAATTCTGGTAGACTCATTCGGTAAGGTGCTCTTAAGATGGGGGTTGAACCAGGTAGTAGATCTATGGAGCAGTCTATTTCCCTTCTAGGAGGTAATTCTGGTATCTCATCAACAAATACGTCTCTGAATTCCTGTAGGACAACAAATTCTTCCAGGTTGGGCTTATCTTCTTTTTCTAACAGATTTTCTATTTGAATGGCATAAACTTGACAATCCTTTCTCATGCATTTCTTGAATTGCATTTATGTAACTTGCTTAACTGAGACAGGTTTTGGTATACCTTGGGCTGTTCTAGTAGTGTCATAATCATCTTTATAATTAAGTGGCTTTGTATAACAATCTAGAACTTCTTTGTGCTTTTCCAACCAATCCATTCCAATAATCATATCGTAAGATCCTAGTGGCATAATATTCAGATTTGTTTTTATGTTTTGTCCATCTAAACTAAATTCAAAATCAGAAATAAAGTCAACCAATTTCCTTTTAGTTCCTGTTACTAACTGTACCAACCAAGATTTTTCATGTTTCATCCGCTTAAGTTTATTTGACTCTACTACTCCAGGAGCGATATAACTTAGCGTAGCTCCAGGATCAATCAAAACATAAATTCGGGTGTTATTGATTTTACCTTCGATTTCCATCAAGGAGGACTGGTGGTCAACTTGCCGACCATGAATGGTTGCATTGATCCGATGCATTCTTCTGCCTACATCACCCACAGTCGAAGCTTCCTGCAAGTTATGAACGACAATTCTGTTTGTTGTGTTTAAACATGTATAGTTCCTCCTGAGATAAGGTTCTCCACATTCCCAACACTTTAATGGTTCGCAGGGGTTGTCCCCAAACTTCTTCATCCCCGGATTTACCATTTTGTCATTGCCTTGCGTATTCATATGGTTGGAGTGAAAATCGTTTCTCGGAAAGCTTTTTTTTGCATTCCGATAAGGAGCTGGCTGGTATCCCTTCTTTCGCTAGTTCATTCAGTCTTGTTTCTTATCCTTCCAAGCTTTGGGGAACTCTGCCCGCTATTTTTACTGGTCGTAACACATCCGTGCTTTCTTGAATACTTCAGTCAAGGACTTGGGGTTATCAAACTCAATTTGGTCCCTGTAGGATTGTGGTAAACAACTTAGGAATTGTTGGATTTTTACCTTGTCTTCCCAGATATAAGGTACAAACCTTAGTAATTTTAGGAGTTTGTTTATAAGATCCTCCATCATCATCTAGTCGAGTCGTATCTCATAATTGTTTTTGGTTTTCCTTTGATAGTATATTTTAGATAGATACTGTTTCTTGAAATATTTCTTAAAGTCAGACCATTCCATCTTTTTCTCTTTTAGGCCCTTGGCCAATTTCAGATCTTGCCACCAAATGTTGGCTTTTCCTTTCAGATTGTAGATGGCCATTCTGACTTTCATATTGCTGGAATAGTTATATATATGGAAGTATTTTTTGATGTCTAATAACCATGCTTCCGCTTCCTCCCCTATTCTGGATTCACCATCAAAAGTAGCTGGTTTAATTTTCTTAAATTCTCCTTCAAGGTGGTCTACTTGTTTTCTCTTTCTGTTTTCTTTTGTTTTGTCTTTAGTTGAAGGTGTACCTTCAGATGAACTGTCTCCTTTTTCTTCTTCAGGCCCAAAATTCCTGGAGGCCCTTTTGTTGACTTCTTCTTCATTGTTGTCATCCTTTGGGATTTTCTTCGTTACTATACTGTGCAGTAGGACTTCATTTATTTCCTATTGTTCTTGCTGAGCTTTCTTCAGTTTTTCATTGTCGGCCTTGAAAACCTGCAGTTTGACAATGAGATTCCTCATTGTTTCCAGAACTTCGGTAGGTGAGTTTTTGTCACTATTCTGTCTTTGATTTTCAGGAAGTCCTTGTATAGGATTCCCATCAAGTCTGATTTCCGCGTCATCCTATGCTGCCATGATCAACACAAAACATAAAAGGTTTTTTGTTTGCAACAATAAAGGTTTTATTAGTTTTACGTAAGCATAATTATGTGTTAAGAAATTAGGTGGCCTTGTTCAAGGTCCAAGTGTTGTACCTTAGCTTTGATACCATATGTAATGAACCTCTAATTACCGAATTTTTTATTTATTTATTCTTTTCTTTGTAGTCATAGACTCTAAATTCAAAGGCATATCTAACTCAAATCTTTCTACAATGAGATTAAGCACTTCTTCTTCCACATTAAAACTTACCAGAGCTATTTTATAAGTGAAACTATAAACTTTACCTCCTCTTCGAAATCTTGACTCCTTGTAATCCTAACAGTGTTTTATTATCCTAATCGCATAGGCTACACTCCTATCCTGGTCAGACTATACATATATACATACCAAAGTTTCTATGCAACGACTTACATATAAATGTCTAAAGTCAAAATACCACTGTGCCACAACATATTCATGCAACAATTTATATACATATATATATATAACTATGGTCGAATACATTGCGCCACCAAATAGCTAAGTAACATTCTATATGTATAATCATACTATTATCAATCCTATTGCGCCATAAACATTTCAATCATAAACCTATATCTATATAATCCATTTCCAAAGGTACTGTGCCAGCAAGGCCTACTGTGAGATTTTTACTAATAATGACCCTTCATAAATTTTGGAGTGGAAAATACATTTTCTTCGGTTAAGGGTGGCAGTGAATTTAATGCGCTCCTTGCCATCAACGTAGACCTAGAACGCATGAATTCCAGGCGTGGAGATGGTACTTACAAATCCAGTTCTTGCCTCACCCCTTTAGGGACAACTAACATCCTATTCGAATAACGAACCCTATCCAAACTTAGAACCAAAGACTGCATTGTCTGCCAATTCCATTTTCATGGATTTAGGCGGGACTAACCTCGGATATGGTAGAGGAGGTATAATGACCCTTCTGCCAGAGCATTTATGATGTATTGGAAACAACCTCTCGGGATTATCATGATTTTAAAGTTTCCCTCTGAAATCTCGCCACCTTTCCCTAGCTGCAGTACTAACTTACAGACCGCCATTAAACATCCATATACTAGTAGATGGGCTCTAGAACAACCATTTTCATTAGCCTTCTTTTGAAAATCGGCTCTGTGTACTCCCTGTAACCAAGATTGAGTTATCCAATCCTCTCTGTAATTACCCAATGCTGAAGTTGTGGAATTGTTTTGGAATCAAACGTATTGGATGGACCTCTGCTATTGGGACTCCACATAATAAGGTAAGATCTTCTGGTTTGTGGCTCTTTGGAACTCTCTATATTACAAAATTATTCTGGTTACTGGGTCATTCGATGTGAAGGTTACTCGACAGTGTATAGCTTGAATAATGGAAAGTTTATGCATTTCTTGATGTCTCTGGTTTATTTTTCCTTTAGTAACAGTCACTTCATTCTTTGTTGTTTTACTGTATACACCATCCCTCATAGCATTTTTTTAGTAAATGATATCTCGTTTATCCGAGGAAGGGTGGAGTCTCACAGAAGAACCACTTCTTGAAATGTACAAGGTATCGTATAAATCCCCTCGTCTCTATCATGGTCTCAACCAGTTGTTCAGTGTTGAACCAAAGGCTTCTATGATTCTGACATGCAAAGATAACTCTTCGATACCAGTAAAGAGCCCTTGACATTTCTCAAATACTATATGTCCTCTTTGCCATTCCTACAACTCGAAACTAGTGGCCAGGGTTTTCTGTATCAATCATTGAATTAATAGTATATCCCCAGTAAAATGTTACTAGTGGGTCTATAACTCAACTAACAAGTATCTCTTGTACGATGTGGAAAGAAATAAGTTTTATGACGTCTGTGCACAACATGTTTGTCCGTTTCTTTTTTAAAAATATAGTCTAAGATCGATAGTTAGATATGCTTATGGTATGAAAGAAATTTTTAAGGTTCAAAACACTCCATTAATATACACTGTCTCTATATGAAGGGACTTAATACAGTTTATCTCGCTATTCATTAATTATGATTGTTGTGTAAATTTTTTCCTTATATTGCTTTAGTTCATTTTTTATCTTGAATTGATACGCAACACTAATGATGGGCCCTGTTTGATGCAAGGGTACCCATCAGTGAGCTATTTCCCATCCATCCTTGGCCTTGAGTGACTATCCAACCAAAAATAAACAAGGAAAGGTCATGCAAGCCGGTGTTGGAAGTTAAGTAAAGTCTTTACATGATGTGTTAAAAGAAAACAATTATCATTCTGTTTCTGTTTCTTCAAGTTTTCCTTAAGTATGATTTTCTAATCCTCGTAAGGTGAATTTTCCAGGCTTTTTCATCTACACAATGCTCTCGGATGTTCGTCCCCATACTCAGCACAAAAGGTATTCGAGTTCCCTTCTGAACCCTTCTGGAGTTTCGAACAGTCACGGTTGCCGAATTTAAAATAGGTCATTCAAAATCGATTTCCTCAGACTCCTATCAGGTTTGGAAAAAGGGGGAAAAAATTCCCAAAAGTAACTTGGGATTTGGTCCCGGTTGTTACAGTATAACTTTTGCAAAAATTTTCTTCTACAGGATTGTCCTGTTCGTTAGAGTAATGAAATATTTGTTAACCGATTACCGCTCAGGTCTCATTATGCCCTAAATTTTAATTACTAGGGTTATCGTCTCAATGACAGGCCCTATTTCAAAAGTTGGACGTTGGATCGTCTTATTCTAGATCTATAATAATAAATATTTTTATCTCATTTCGACATTCCTTATAATTATTACCGATGTGTTTTAAATATGCGATTGCAATTAGTTATATTGGATATAATGGTCTAAGTAAAGTTTTGACTCTGTGTTTTACTTCCAGAATAATATATACATACCTGTACATTATTCCTTGTTTAGGCTAAAGGGTTGGTAGGATTTTTAAATCGCATGTTGTATACATAGAACTGTATGGTTGTAATTTCTTATTCTATACCGTTCACGTCAGTTTTGCATGTATACTCATATTTTAATAAATTTATCAATTACTTCATACAATGTGTATTTCTTCAGTTGAGTCCTTTTAATTTTGTGCGTATGGAGAAGATATGGATTGAAGCTCTACCAGCAAGGGATTTATACTCTAGAATAATTATCTTTGAATTTTACTTCTGCATTATCTTATAACAGAACAATGACTTAATTATATTACTATAGTAAGATATGAGGAGTTCCAGACTCTTCGTTTCAGTTATTTCTTATTTGAGAGGTAGTTGATTTCTTATTGGTAGAGTTTGTGTGTTCAAAACAATGAAAAACATCTTTGTATGAATGAGTTCTATATTGATGTCAATAAATCTTCTTTAATAAATCTATACATAGCACTACCACAATTGTATCTAT
>ML780773.1:194404-214883 GCA_009831015.1 Picea engelmannii | reverse complement strand
CTTTGCACGAAGCTGCCCCAAAGCCCCAGAGGAGTCGGGACTAGCCAAAGAAGAAGATTTTCAGCCTGTAATTAATCGACGAAGGCAGTCAAGGCGAAAGGATCCACCACCACAGGTCCCGAAGGCCACTCACTCAGCAGAGGAAACCCTAGCAAATAAAAACAGCTTTGATGCGCTGAATGAAGATGAAGCCCTAGAACCAGAAGCAATAACAGTGAAGGAAGATCCTCCGGCAGATGATAGCCTTCCGGAATCCACCCCCCCAGCAAAGGTTCTAGTTCCGGAACCTTCTGCCAATGCAGACCTAGAAGTTTCAGTCTCTGTGGAAACTTCTGAACCGGAAGACAATGTTCYRTCTCCACCCCTTACSAGAGGGCGAAAGAYCAATAAAGCRCRYAGAGAAAAGGAGGCRGCCTCCAACATYTCTTTAGGATCTCAGAAAAAGCTGGACCCCTTCATTAAGGGGAAATTTTCATCCCCCTYGGTTTAATGCTTTGCTTTTGTCTTCTACTCTKCTCACAATTTGTGAGAATTTATTCATGTWTGYAATTTTTKTCATTCTCCCGAACTAGTGCAAGAAGTGAATGGGATGGGTTTCCCAAGACGTTCACAAGAAGGTTGGCAGCACTGTTAGAGGTCACCAACCTTCTTTAGATATGTAATTTTCTGATTCAGGTCTGCCTGAAAACCGATCAATGCAACATAACCGTTCTCGTTAAAAAAAAAAAAATTAAACATAATGGATCTTAAAAATTAAAATTAAACAGTCCTTAAGTCACAGTCACGGGATTGTGAATTGGCCGCAGGAGGCCATCCCTGTGGCCAATCGGTTGGCATGCCCATGACTTGGCCACAGGGCTCGCCCCCCGCGGCCAAGTCACAGTCCACGGGACTGTGACTTGGCCGCGAGGGACAATCCCTATGGTTAAGTCATTGGCGTGCCCATGACTTGGCCATAGGGCTTGCTCCCCGCGGCCAAGTTACATTCCATGGGACTGTGACTTGTCCGCAGGAGGCCATGCTGCTGGCATGCCCACAGTTTTCCATGGGGCTAGCCGTCGATGATCAAGTCATAGTTATAGTTCTAAACATAAAATTAAATTTAAATTTAAATTAAAAACATACAATATAAATAAAAATTACAACTAAAAATAAAAATTAAAACCTACATAATTTAAATTTAAATTTCAAACATGAGAATAGGCTTACCTTCATCTGCCCATGAGACCACCCGATCACCTGCAGGACCACCTACCAACACGACTGCCCAACCGCTCGCCAACACGACATCTTCACTCACTCACTCACACTTGTTGAGAGCTCACTCACTCACACTCACCTTCAAACCTCTCACAATTGCCAAGAGCTGAAAAAACATTATAGTCACGATGTCCGGTGAATATATAAATTGTTTTTCGGCCGAAAGATTGTTTCAGCCGAAAGGATATTTTGGCCAAAAGATTGTTTCGAATGAACGATTCTTTCGGTCGAAATATCTTTTTGGCCGGAATATCTTTCAACTGAAAAAATATTGTCGGATGAAAAAAATTTGTTCGACTAAAATTCTACATGAAAATCGAGGGCGTCGTTACTGTACCATTCAATTTGACGTTCAAGTGTTTAGCTGAAAAATAGTTTGGCCGAAAAAAATAGCTTTTGCCCGAAAGAAAATATTAGTTCAGCCAAAAAAATGTCATTCGGAATTTTGGAGATCAGATTGTCACGAAAGTGTTACCCACCTTCATGATTTCACCCAGCAGCAAAATCTCATTGTACATGGAATTTTTTGGACTCAACCTTGTAAAACTTAAGATTCCACCAGCTTTCATGCAAATTTGGCGGGTTGCCTAAAGTTTTCCATTATAAGGCATGTCATTTTTGGCACGAAAAGAGTAAGTATGATTAGACACTGAATAAATTTATGGGTTGTTCAGTTCGTTTTTGAATAAATTAATTCCGTTGACTCACAGTTGTATTGACAGTTGCACTCCATCATCATGGTACTGACAAAGACTCACTTGACTTTTTAGGTTTTATAGCTACCATTGATTTATCACATTATAAAATCCCAACAATACTCTTGTGCAGTAGTGGGATTCCTAGTAGATGGTACCTTTTTTTTTCCAACAAGAAAAATTCTCCATTATATTAATATATAATGTGTTCTCAAAAGCAAGAAATTATAATAGCAACATCAAAATCTTTTATACAATAGATATTCAAATTTCTCTTGTAGTGGTCTCTCAAACAAATATGATGGAAAGTTCAAAATAAAAAAATTTGATACAAAGAAAATAAATCTGATGGGAGAGAGCAGTCCTGACAATCAAAACTTATGAAACTATTAAAGATAGTGAAATCTGTTATGGCCCAAAGATTTTCCAGAAAACAAATCAAAGAAGATTAGAAATGAGAGAGGTGCTAATTTTATAAGAGAGGTAAAAAATGAGAAGGCCCCTCATGACCATATATCCAAAGGTTAAAAGTGATGAAACCCAATTTTTCATGAAGAGCTTCCTTTGAGAGTTGGTCCGCTAATTTATTATGCCGACGATAGATGTGAGAGAAGATGATATTTGTAAAGGCCAGTTGAAGATGCCTAATTCTGTCCTTCCAAGCAGAGAGAGAGATTGCTTGGAGGTCACCCTTCTTTTTTAGCTAATCAACAATGATCTTGGAATCCCCAAGGATTTGAAGGTTTTCTAAATGAAGTCTGGAATCTAAGTAAAGCGTGGTCCAGGAGCCCAATAATTCATCCCTAGTATTGGTGCCTAGTCTGCAGTTGAAAGTCCATTTGTATATGGAGTTATTTGTGATTCTAATCAGACCTCCAATGCCACTTTGCTCACCATTAGATTGCACTTCTCCATCAAACCACCCTATGGGAATGTCCTCTAAGTCTGGATATTGTTTGTTGTATTGCAATCTGGTCTTCAGAGAGCGTAACTTATTCCAGGATTTAAAAATGCCAAGACTTTTGTAAACAATAGTGTCAGTCAAGGGGTTTCCATTTTAAAAAATTATAGAGTTCCTGATTAGCCAGATAGCCCAACAAACCAGAGGAGCGAGATGCTTATGGTTATGCTCTCTATTATTCCAGTGATCAAAGCAGCTCGTGAGGTTAGGCCCATCCCAAATGAATGAGAGGTTGAGGATCAATTTAATTTTGTCCTAGACAATCAAGGTAAAGGAGAATCTAATGAAGAGGTGGTCTACAGATTCAACATCCGAGTGACACAAATGGTAGATATTTTGACCAATCCATACTTTCTTATGGAGAACATCACAAGTGTTCAATTTATAGGCAGTTAAAATCCAGGTGAAGAGTTTGATTTTGAGCGGGAGCTTCTAGGACCACAGTTGCTTTCTCCAGCCTCTAATATTTGTATGCCAGTGTGTATTTGTAATGTCAGAATAAATATTCTAGATTGTTAAATAAAAAGAGTGGTTTCCCCTCGACCACTGAAGAAAATATACTGAGTTATTTAGGTGAATACCCGACAGGGTCAGGTCTGTGTAGTATTTATCCCAGATTGTTGCTAGATCTGCACTAAGACCGAGGGAATTTCTCGAGATCCAACTATCAGGAGCGCAGGCCGAGCTGGAGCGGATCCTAGATTGATAGAGGAACCATACATTATGTGTGTGGAGGTGAGATACCAGATCTGGGGGGAGAATAGAGAGATCACTCAGACCGAGGATGCAATTGTACCCAATCTCAATAGAATAACTCGATCTAGGGAGCCAACAGACCCATCCAGATATCAAATTCTTATCTTTAATTAAATTTCTCCAGACATAGGAAGTATCTCTATTCTCCCTTGTGTGATTAGATTTGGAAGTCATTCAACTATTTATAGAGAGATGTATGATATATTTATCAATTATTATGGAGTCCCAGATGCAAAATGATGTCAGAACACACCAGAGAGTGGATGTCGCAAGAGCCTAACTGAAGTGGTGTAGATTTTTGAGCCCCCAACCACCTTTGTGTTTGGGCTTAGCCAAAATTTGCCAATTACAAAGATGTTGATGGGAAGAAAGAGAGCATCTTGACCAGAGGAAGTTATAAATAATTCTGCGAATTTTGGTGAGGGTTGTGGCAGGTATGGCTATGAGAGCAATCCAGTACACGGGTTACCCTTCCAGAACCACTTTATAATCGTACCTTACCATTACAGAAAGTACATGTTCATATTTTTATCCATTTCAGAAAATACATCATTTTGGGAATGTTAAATGCTAAAGAATATGTACATATGAGATACTTAGAATCATGGAATTACTTGTCATGGGTTAATTTGTTTATCAAATAATGTAAAAAAAAATAAATACATATTGTTAAAAAAAAATTCAAAATATTTGTAAATTTTTTTTTTCAAACCAACCGAAAAGTTATAACAATTATCAAAACAATTAAATTTGAGGAGATTTTCAATTTTGAAATTCCAACCCTATTTATAAAATATAGAAAACGTTTCTCATCTAGTTGAAGAGTCCAGTATAAAAGTGTTTTAGTCAATTTTTCCTATTGCTCATTTTCTTTTTCCATCCATATAAGACCATCGATATTCAACATTGAATGCGGAGGCCGATGGCATATAAACCATCAGATCATAATTGATTTCATATTATACAGTCTATACCCCACCTGGTGCAACATTCAATGTTGTTTAGCAAACTGGATATTGGCAGCCATCCATATACAGGCAACAGTTAGTGTTGTATTCTGATACATCATTTGACTTATTATGAACTGGGTTTCCTATGTCCAAACGTAAGAGGCACTTGTAAAACATAAAAGATATTTTTTGTATTGTAATGCCATTGATCTTATCCGATATGAAGTCTGGTTTGAAATTAGCACATCCATGTCCCTCAAATTTGCACATATGATTTGTCATGTCAAACTCTATTTTGAGGAACTGTAGGTCTATAAACATTTTTGAGATGTCGTAGCCACGTGATTAAATATAGACACGTCCAAATCTACCTTTTACACTATATGGTGGGAGTATGAATCAGTTTTAAATTTGTTCATTATTGATTTTCACGGAGAAGCTTTGAATAAATATCATGAAAATCTGACCAAATAAGCCTTGAATATGGTGGGAGTATGAATAATCTTTGAATAAATATCATGAAAATCTAAAGAAAGTTTAGAAAATTCAATAAAAATGATATTATGTTGTAAGTGTTAGCACCATAAGTAACCTCTGGATTGCGACAGAGGTAAGCCCAGTACCCATTAGTTTGTATGTCACAATGAATAAATTTAAAGGGGGTCTAATGGATGCAAACTCAGGATTATATCGTTTTAACTCAAAAAATTGGGTTGGAATGCACAGGCAAGTGAGGTATCAATCTAACTTTATTCAGTAATTTGTAGTAAGGGTGAGTAGGGGGAATAAATTGAGGAAAATGAAGAGGTCTGCTACAGATATTAGGTCTTCCAACAACCCAAAGAGGAAAAACTTAAACACAAGATCTTATTGAATTCAAATCTCAAATAAACTGAGAGAAATTGTTACAACACTATAATCGAACATCCATCATAATACAGTCACAATAATTCATGTGAACCAGTCAATCATGAACTCTTTCAATGTTAGAGGAAAACAAGAGGGAGAAAGAAAGTTGATTGTCATTAAACAAGAAATCTCAGATTATGATGCGTAACTAGAGAACCAAAAAATTCATTAAAACTTTACAATATGGGAGCTTAGCTCTACCATCGACCATAAAAAAATATTAAAACCGAGTATTTATACTCAGAGCCACCGCCACCACCAAGAGTGTGACCTGGCTACTACATTCAAAACTTTGCATCTGCATCTTCTTCTGTCAGTCTGCACTTGCATTCTTTTGTCAAACACGATCTCGGATCAGCGTGGTTCTGCAAGGAAATCTACTCGCAGGGGTACCAGGGGCTGACGGTTCAGTCCTCATGGTCGGGCCTTCCATGCCTTCCATTTACAAGGTGAAACAAGATTTCAACTACCTCCCCACATTTCCATTAACTACCTACATCAGGATCGGGATGGATCTTGACACCCATGAATGCTCTAAGAGACGTTCACGACTCCTCCAATTCAAGCCCAACACTTCGAAATCATTCAGATCTTTTGATGAGACCGAAACGAGCACTTTCAGTCCTTGGTGCATATCCCATATGAGATTTTGGGATCTCGCATTTTGGGAGTCTTCCCTCCCCCTTATTTCAAATATTTCGATGCTCAATCCCGCGTAACGACCCATCCAGATCGACGGTCAGATTTACTTTGGATTTGACGGCCACGATCATTTCCTCAAACAATCTCAACCACCCATTACTTGACAGACGCCTTCCCCTTCTTTATGGCCCTGGTTCCATATGACCATGGGTTGTGATTGTGGGCCCAATTCTCAGGTGCATCGCGATTTTGCGCTTCGCGAACTCACGTTGTGCTCCATGCTCAAACCTTCGAGTCGTGAAATCACAATCTCTTGGATCGTGCACCACACGTCCCCTTTGATCGGACGACCCAGATGAATATCAACATTTTAGGATCTCGGACCATTGGCATTTCTCACTTGAGGATTTCCGTAATGACTTTCTCCATGATTCGATCTTGCGCCACGTGTCCTTCTGAAATAGGTGACCCAGATAATTTTACAAATTCACATTTCGTGAGTCCTCATGATTGTTCCCTTTGACTGCTCCATCATGCGAGTTAGCGAAATGCTAATCTGTTGTCATCTGTCCTCCCTAGGATCCATGGCTTAGGACGAGCCTCGCAATTACAGAACTTTGTCTTCCGCTATACTTCGTGTAACTCTATGATCCCAATCGCTCGATGGTCGTTAATCTGATCACCTGTTGATGGGCGTAAATGAAATATTGTCAACTAGAAGGTTAGATCTGGACCGGGGTTGTCTAAATAACCCAAGTCGTTTGGAATGAAATAACTCGACGGGTTTGATGACTTCGTTGGCCAACTAATGTCCTAAAAATAGTAAAAGAAATAAACTAATCTAAAGCTTTGATTCTAAGAAATGATATATTACTTAATAATTTTTATTAAAAAGAAACATGAATATACAAATGATTATAAACAATCTATATACATTTTACAATGTTTACTTGAAATCTTGCAAAAATGATTTTTCATAATAATGTTTCAAAATAAGATAAAGTAAGAACATAATTTTTTTTTTTTAATGTTTAAAGATTTTAAACTAATAAATACTAAGAAAATACAATTCAAACAATGACACAGAAACAATCAAAGCTAATTAATGCAATCATCGTCTCATTCATATATAAAAAAATTTGAATACAATAAAGCATTGCACCTACTAACCTCTCACTGATCAGCAATACTAAGCTAAATTCATCTCTATGTATTTGTATGAGCTCCTCTTAACCTGTGTCAAGTGTAAACCTATGACAAAATAAACCATAATACTTCCTGAATAAATTCAAGGAAGTGTTTCATATTCTCGAGCAAGTTTATAACGATAGAAAGAAAAATAATTATATATCTTGTGACCTTGAAATGTCCAATAACTAAAAATGAAAGAAATTTCAATTCTTGGGAATGGTGTTACCAACTATTTAGCATCAGATGTAAACTCAAAATACTTGAATAGATGATCATTCACAGATATAAACTAAACCAAAAGATAATGAACCATATAAATGAAAACATAACATGAAAAATTATATGCAGGACAGTCTAAAGTTAGTTCAATACAAATAAAGTTTCATATTCAAAAATTATATGAGAAACAATATGAACATTGCACAATCTACAAAAGAACAAAAGCCAAAGAGTAAATTGTTTTCTCATATAGTTTCAACAAAACATGTTCATCATATGGTCCAAGAAGAACTTTTGGGATAATAGACTCTTAAAGATTGAAAAAATTAATATATAAATGATAAAAATTAACCATGTATTAATAAAACAGACTAAAGCTAATTTAAATCAATGCATAATCAATTATTTAAAGAATATGAATATATTATAATGAAAATAAAACCATTTTACTCACAGGACAAAAGTCATTAAGCAACCTGGAATTCCATATTCTTCTTTGAAAATATTTGTCCATTCTCCAAAAGATTCCAACCATTTGTTATTGCATTTGAAAAGAAAAAAGTTTACAAAAGAAATAATATAAAAAAGAGAAAGGATAAAAATCCTCCTCTCAATTTTATGGATCCTTTGGCTCTAAACTTTCTCAAATATTTATACCATGAATGAACAGTCTGGGCGTCAATAATAATTTTCTCCACCTGACATTTGCCTCATAAAGAGACACAAATATCTCTCAAGTCGTACCTTTGTTTGGGAAAATGCTCACGCATAAGCTAAATGGTTCCATTTTGGATATGGGTTTTTAACCACTTCTTCAGATTCCTCATGGTTTGGCTGCAATCACTCCCACAATATCATCTGTTTGTTCTTGACACATTTCCAAATTTTATCTGTTGTTGCTCATAAATTTATTTGCAACAATCCAATATTATTTTTGGATCAATCATCTTGAACGTATTTAGATAATAAAATCAAGTCATGATTAGATCCATACCAAATAACTGATAATAGAAACCTATGAAAAAAACAGAAACCTAAATTAATAACCTAAAAATTGTGAATAAAACAAAATCTAGAACAATAAAATTAAAATGAATTTAAACTAACTATAAGTTCTAAACAAACATTGTTTATATTTTCCTTTCAAATATGATCTTAAAATTCTAGAAGCTTCAAGTTGATGGAGAGGAGAAAAATTTTGATTTTCAGTTTTCACAAAATCAAACAAATGATAGATAATTCTTTTTTTATTATTAGTTTTATTTTGAAATGCGATGCAAAATGAAAAAAAAAATTAATTAATTAATTAATCACACCAAATGATTTTTTGAAAATGAGAAATCAACCAAGATATTATTTGATGAAGTATTGAACTTATTATTCAAAATAGTCAAACTTGGTAATGAGCAAAATAATGAACACATAATCATAATTTAAACGAAAGTAAACAGTTGATAAAAATTACCGTTTTTGTTTAAATTGAGATTTATATGCTCGTTTCTAAATTTTGACATATACTCTTGTAATGAATGTCTCATACTATAGTGAATGTCATAATTTTGTCTCAAAGAAATCCAAGGTATGAAACTATTTGGAAAGGTTGATTCTGTAGCTCATTATAATTATCAAGATTCTAATGAGGGGCCTTTAAATTTTGTAAAAAATTAGGGGGAGTTGTTGGGGCCCAAAAAATGGCGACTTACTGGGTGAAACAATTATCTATGATCTGGTAAGCTTTCATCTCAGGAAGAAAATAATAAGACTTGAAAAAGGATTTAAACTCCCTAAAATAAATTCACTTTGAGACCATATAGTATTAGGATATGCTCATTGTTATAACCATACAATAGAATTTGCTTTGTAGGGGATTATGAAATAAAATAATGTCTTAATCAAAGAGTCACGATGTTTATAAAAGAACTCCAATACCATTGACAGAGCCACTGCTTCCAGCAAGCATCCATAGCCTCAGCAGGGATGTCATTTAACCTACTCAAATGTTTTAATCCCATCCAATAGTTGTGTCCACATGATGTATACTTCCATAAAAGTTAATTTAAAATTATATACCTGCTACCTCTCGACTCAACATTGCTTCGTTTCTAGCAGGCATATTCAGTACCACGATGAAGTTGTCTTGGTATTATGAGTGCATTGACCCGCTGCCAGAGAGCATGTTCAGTACCTCGATAGGTTTACACACACTTTCCACACTTAAGTTCTTCCAACCCTCTTATGCCACTTTTAAATAATAATAAAATTATAGATTTATTGATGACAAAGAGAGAAGGGCGGCACTGGTGGTTAATTGCAATCTAGGTGAATAGTTTATTTATTTTCTTTCAAAACTGGAAGTTTTTTATCATGGTTTAGAGATTTTATATTTCATTTAAGAAATCATGTAGAGAATGGGGAAGAACTTAAAAGTGATTCCTTAAGAATATGGATGGCGTAAAAAGTTTAAAGATCATCGTATTTGAATTATTTCAAATTGCTTGAAAAACACAAGTCTTAAAATGAACGATTCCTTTGACAATCACTCTTTGATCAGAAATATATTGATTCAAAAAGACAGAGAAGAAGAAAACTCATTCAAAACAATCAAAGAAAACAAAAAACACACAACAAACAAATCAAATTTTATTAATGGTATTCAAAATCAGAAGTACACAAAATCAAAACAGCAAAAGAAAAATTTTCAGGAAACGATGTTGGCCAAAGATAAACTTGAGCTTTTGGATCCACTAGCATATCACTGTAAAATAAAGGAAGAACTAAATCATACAAAATATCATGTGTGAGCAAGTTCTCTTCTTAAGATAACGATGCATGAGATGTTACTTTGACCAAACATTATTATAAAAAATAAAAGAGACTAAAAGAATATAGAAAAATCCTTATTAATATGAGTGCAGTCATACTCGTGGCACCTTGGGTCAGGGTTGAATTGATAGTTTAAACTTACTTATCTCTTTACTTTCCATTTAAATTGTTCATGATGATACTGCCTTTTTGAAAAGAAATATTTGATGAAAAGCATAGAGAAAAATATTTAAAGTGGAATTCCCTGACTACATTCATATTATGGTTCTCTTGGTGTACCCACTTGTGTTCATAACTGCATTATTACAAAGATAAACAATGAGAAATAAAACTAAAGAAAACCTACTCCTAAACCTACTCTAAACTACTAAATAAATAAAAATGCTAAGTAAAATCGTATTTGTAGTGCAGCCACAAGAACATCTTTAATCCTGCAAGGCATAAAAAATCGAAAAATCAAAATAAAAGAATGTAGTATTTGCAAATACGAAAGAAATATGTCATGCTTACCTTCTATATATTATTTTAAAAACAAAACAAGCACAACCTTACCATTTTTTTGAAACTTCTTGATGTATGAATCCTCTAACCATTATGCAATAATGTCATGATATGAGTCATAATGGCATGGAAGAGTGTAAGTAAGTTTGGAAAACTTGTCAATATTATGGGGACCTGACATAACCATCAGCCAAGGCTGAAGTGCCCCATCCTCTTGACAATTCTCGAAGTGTTCATCCATTTCTTCACATGGAGGATCTAAAAAAATCACATCATGCTTACTGCGTTTTTGAAAAGAAATATTTGATGAAAAGCATAGAGAAAAAGATTTAAAGTGGACTTCCCTGACTACATTCATATTATGGTTCTCTTGGTGTACCCACTTGTGCTCATAACTGCATTATTACAAAGAGAAACAATGAGAAATAAAACTAAAGAAAACCTACTCCTAAACCTACTCTAAACTACTAAATAAATAAAAACGCTAAGTAAAATTGTATTTCCAGTGCAGCCACAAGAACATCTTTAATCCCGCAAGGCATAAAAAATCAAAAAATCAAAATAAAAGAATGTAGTATTTGCAGATACGAAAGAAATATGTCATGCTTACCTTCTATATATTCTTTTAAAAACAAAACAAGCACGACCTTACCATTTTTTTGAAACTTCTTGATGTATGAATCCTCTAACCATTATGCAATCATGTCATGATATGAGTCATAATGGCATGGAAGAGTGTAAGTAAGTTTGGAAAACTTGTCAATATTATGGGGACCTGACATAACCATCAGCCAAGGCTGAAGTGCCCTGTCCTCTTGACAATTCTCGAAGTGTTCATCCATTTCTTCACATGGAGGATCTAAAAAAATCACATCATGCTTACTTTCTATATATTTAGGTAGAAACAAAGCAATCACAACTTTATCTTTATTATGAAGATTTTTTAGATACGAATCTTCAAGCCATTCTAAGATCTTGTCATAAAAATTAGGATGCAAACTATGAGTTCGATGAAATGGATATACCAATGGGGAACACATCATGAGAGGATTCATGACATCAATTGGATTATTGGTTTGAACGCTTCCTTTGATGAGATTGATCATTTCAAAATGTGAAGCATAAATATTAAAATTCAAACTAATCAAAGAACGAATATGCAATGTAGAATATTCGATCTCCATAAGAATGAGTGCATTGTATTTTTCAAAAATAAATCGTGTAAAATCATCTTACAACATGTATTTTTTCCATGCGAGTGATGGATGTGAAAGAGCATCAAATACGACTTCATAAATGTTACGTTTGGAATTAATTTCACCAAATCTTGGCATATCGAAAAGATCTAATTGTGACAAAAAAGAGTAAGATATTGTGGGTAAAGTATCATGTCCACTAGAATATAAGAAGAGATTCGGATATATAGAGTAAAAGGAATAAAAAATGAACACATGAAAAAAATCTCTTGAGCTATGATATTTAGAAATGATATTCTCAAGACATTCTTCTTCACTTTCCTTAAAACTTTCACTCTGTTTTGGTGATAAATTCTTCAACATAATATGATCATCTAAATTTCTCTCCTGTCTGATAAATAATTCAAAACTTTCATGACAAACATCTAATCTTTCATGTGAATAAGGTATGATTTGTGGATGACGGTTTAAGTTTTCTTCTTCCAATTGTAGATCTACATATCTAATCAGTTTCATTGGAATGTTAGAATGCTTAAGATCGTTTTCATCACTTAGAAGTTCTTCAATAACTAAATTTAAGTACTGATTAGAGAAAGAGTTAGAAGAATATGAACATTCACCTTGACCCAACATCAAATCCTCTTCCACGATGGCCTAGGGCTAAGTATACAATGATTCAGAGGAAAAACCAATTTGATTGTTAGTAAAAACCTTTTCAATAGGTTCTACCTCGCTTGTTCAAAATTTTCGGATGGATTCCTCTCATCCCGCGAACAAAATTTTTCTCGCAATTGAGTGATAAGATTTGTAACCAATTCATCATTCACGATTGAATATGACTGGATGAAAGGGAAGCAAGAATCATAGAGGAGATTTAGTAAAAATGACATGGCATCAAGATTAAATTTACAGAGAACATGATGAATTCTTATTGAAATTCCTTCTAGAGATGAATTGTCATTGATTAGTAAAGTCTGAAATTCTTCACATAATTGATTGTAATCATAGTTTTCAAAAGCATCTAAAAATTCATCTACAAATTGAAACCAATCAATAATGTGATATGCTGGAAAAGACTCAAACCAATGTTTAATCCGACTTCTGAAAGTAAAAACGAACAATCTGCATAAAAAATTTAAATAAGAAATATCATGCTTGATGCATTTACACCAAAACTTGTTAAGATGGTGTTTTGCAGACACATTCCCCCCACCATCAAAGGTGAGTTTGGACAAGCGAGAGACTGTCTCGTTGGGAATATTAGGTAATGAGAAGTGGAAAGCATGTTTCAAGACAGTGATTTGGGGAGCCATGGGGAATTAAAAACATTCAAAATAAAGACTCCCACAAGGACAGCTTGTCAGTTTGGCTTGCCTTCTAGTGCATTTCAATATGACACAAAAGAAGAATTTATAAATTTGGAATTATGACACACTCAAGGGTAAAACATTTAATCATTAAATTTACTCATCCCTCCTTCTAGCGCCATTTGTTGATGAGCATAAATGACACACCATCAACTAGAAGGTTAGATCCAGACCGGGGTTGTCTAAATAACCCAAGTCGTTTGGAATGAAATGATCCGACGGGTTTAATGGCTCCATTGGCCAACTAAAGTTCTAAAAACAATAAAAGAAATAAACTAATCTAAAGCTATTATTCTAACAAATGGTATATTACTTACTAATTTTTACTAAAAAGAAACGTGAATATACAAATGATTATGAACAATCTATATACATTTTACAAGGTTTACTTGAAATCTTGCGAAAATGAATGTTCATAATAATGTTTCAAAATAAGATAAAGTAAGAACATAAATCTTTTTTTTTTTTAATGTTTAAATATTTTAAACTAATAAATATTAAGCAAATACAATTGAAACAATGACACAGAAACAATCAAATGTAATTAATGCAATCATCATCTCATTCATATATAAACAAATTTGAATAAAAGAAAGCAATGCACCTACTAACCTCTCACTAATCAACAATACTAAGCTAAATTCATCTTTGTGTATTTGTATGAGCTCCTCTTAACCCTTGTTAAGTGTACACCTATGACAAAAGCAAGCATAATACTTCCTGAAGAAATTCAAGGAAGTGTTTCATATTTTGGAGTGAGTTTATAACGATAGGAAGACAAATAATTATATATCTTGTGACCTTCAAATGTCCAATAACAGAAAATGAAAGAAAATTGAATTCTCAGGAATGATGTTACCAACTATCTAACATCATATGTAAACTCAAAATACTTGAATAGATGATCAGTCACAGATATAAACTAAACCAAAAGATAATGAATCATATAAATGAAAACATAACATGGAAAATTATATGCAGAGAAGTCTAAAGCTAGTTCAATACAAATAAAGTTTCATATTCAAACATTATATGAGAAACAATATTAATGTTGCACAATCTACAAAAACACAAAAGCCAAAGAGTAAATTGTTTTCTCATATAGTTTCAGCAAAATATGTTCATCATAAATAATTGAAAAAATTAATATATAAATGATAGCAATTAACCATGTATTGATAAAACAGACTAAAGCTAATTTAAATCAATTCATAATCAATTATTCAAAGAATATGAAGATATTATAATGAAAATAAAATCATTTTACTCACAGGACAAAAGCCATTAAGCAACCTGGAATTTCATATTCTTCTTTAAAAATACTTGTTTATTCTGGTAAAGATTCCAACCATCTGTTACTCCATTTGAAAAGAAAAAAGTTTACAAAAGAAATAATATAAAAAAGATAAAGGATAAAAATCCTCCTCTCAATTTCTTGGATCCTTTGGCTCTAAATTTTCTCAAATATTTATACCATGAATGAACAGTCTGAGCGTCACTAATAATTTCCTCCACCTGAAATTTGCCTTGTAAAGAGACACAAATATCTCTCAAATCGTGCATTGGTTTGAGAAAATTCTCACGTTTAAGATAAATGGGTCCATTTGGGAGATGGGTTTTCAACCATTTCTTCAGATTCCTCACGGTTTGGATGCAATAATTCCCGCAAAATCATATGTCTATTGTTGACGCATTTCCAAATTTTATCTGTTGTTGCTCATAAATTTATTTTCAACAATCCAATATTATTTTTGGATCAATCATCTTGAACGTATTTAGATAATAAAATCAAGCCATGATCATATCCGTACCAAATAACGGATAATAGAAACGTGTGAAACAAAAAGAAACATAAATTAATAACCTAAAAATTGTGAATAAAACAAAATATAAAACAATAAAATTAAAATGAATTTAAACTAACTATAAGTTCTAAACAAACATTGTTTATATTTTCTTTTCAAATATGATCTTAAAATTATAGAAGCATCAAGTTGATGGAGAGGATAAAAATATTAATTTTGGGTTTTTACAAAATCAAACAAATGATAGATAATTCTTTTATTATTATTATTATTATTTTGAAATGAGATGCAAAATGAAAAAATAATTTAGTTAATTAATCACACCAAATGATTTTGTGAAAATGAGAAATCAACCGAGATATTATTTGATGAAGTATTGAACCTATTATTCAAAATAGTCAAACTTACTAATGAGAAAAAGAATGAACACATAATCATAAATTAAATGAAAGTAAACAGTTGATAAAAATTAACGTTTTTGTTTAAATTGAGATTTCTATGCTCGTTTCTAAATTTTGACATATACTTTTGTAATGAATGTCTCATACTATAGTGAATGTCTTAAGTTTTTCTTAAAGCAATCCAAGGTATGGAACTATTTGAAAAGGTTGATTCTGTAGCTCATTATAATTATCAAGATTCTAATGGGGGCCCTTTAAATTTTGTAAAAATTTAGAGGGAGTTGTTGGGGCCCAACATCACCCTGATGGATCTCCATCGTTGAAAAATGATCTCACTCGCTCTCTTGATTTGAGTCCATATTAGACTACTCTAAGTGTTGTGCTTGTGCTTATGGCTGCAGTCCCTATAAATGAATATTTGAATACTAACTGAGGGCTCATAAAAGAAAAAGGATTAGAGACAGAGGTAAAGAGAGAGAAGTGATCGACCATAGAGAAAACATAAAGGCTTAGGGCTGACACCTATTAGGCAGGAAAAAAGAATAAAAAACCATAAGACGAAAGGAAAAAACCTTACGATGGGTCTGTGAAAGGAGGAAAGACAGGTATGACTACAGACTTAGGTAAAAACTCCAAACTCACAAGACTTTGACAAGTTTATGTGATAACATTTGGCTCCACAGGGGATGACATGCTCCCTGCGAGACGCCAAGAACAAGTAGTTCCATTTCCTTAACTTTGGGCTATAGAGTCTCCTATTAAAGAAAAAATAAATGTAAAACAGGAACGATATTTACAATGGTGGGATGTTGATTGCGGCTTTAAACAAAAAAAAAAATCAGGAAGTGCCCATTTACAGGGCCACCAAAAACTTCGTCACCCTCCAAATTCTGAAACCTATAAGCATTATTTAAAAGTGTCTCAGAAATTTTGAAGGGTCCAATCCAGAGGAATTCAAATTTAGCATGCTTTCCCTTGTCCTGTCTGGGTGAATCCCATTTGAGGACTAGATCTCCCAGCTGGAAATCCTCTTTTCTTTCTTTTTTGTTAAAGGTTTGCTTGATCTTATGTTGACGTTCATGCACTTTGTCTAGTAGCTTCTCCCTAGATTGTTTCATTTTGACTAGCTGATGCATTCTCCTGATCATGTCATCGGGCTCTTCCTGACAGTCTTGGAAGAACTTCGCCACCGACAAGGCGAGATGAGAAGGAAAAATTGTTTCAGTTCCATATACAAGCTATAAAGGGGAGATGCCCAGGGACCTCTTTGTTGTCACCCTGTCATCCCATGGAGCAAACTTGAGATTTGAATCCCATGCTTTATTGTTGTCTTCTAACAGTCTTTTGATGATCTTTATCATGATTTTGTTAGAGGACTCTGCTAATCCATTGCCTTGTGGATAGTAAGGGATAGAGTGGATCAATGAAATTATGAATTGCTAACAAAACTTGAGCAGTGGTTCATCTTTGAAGGATGCATCATTATCAGTGATGATTCTGTTTGGACATCCAAACCTTACTACAATATCCTCTAGAAAACCAATGATCACCTTATGACAAGCACTCCTTGTGGAGATAGCCTCTATCCACTTGGTAAAATAATATGTGGCATTCATGATCCATATTTGTTGACCACTTGATGCGGAATGAATTTCCCCAATGAACTCTAGGCCCCATTACTAGAAGGACCCTGAAGAAACCACATGCTTCAATGGCAGGGACTTCAGCTACTGCTTCCCAACAAAATTTTGACACTTAACACAAGCTCTAATTTTCGCACAGACATCAGTGAATAAAGTAGGCCAAAAATACCCATCCTTGAGAATTTTATAGGCCGTGGTTCTCCAGAAGTGATGTCCCCCACATAGGCTATCATGAAAATAAAAAATAATTTTGTGGGCCTCCAGTGGGTCTAAACATCTTAGAAGCAGTCCCAAAGGGTCTTTCCAATACAAAACCTGCACAATAAGACAATATTTAATTGCTTTGAGCTTAAGATCTCTTGCCTTTTGTTTTCCCATACTGTCTAGAGGTTGCAACTCCTGCAGAAAAAATATAATGTCTTTGTACCAAGTGCATTCTACCAATGGGGGGTTGTCTTGATGGTCTTTATTAGACATTGTAGCCTGTTGATTTTCTGAGCAAGTGTTGATGAAGTTAACCTCCAAATCTTTACAATTAGATTCAACCAATAGCTTGGATAAACCATGGCCTTTAACTAGTTTGGTAGGTTTTATTTCCAGATCAAATTCAAGGATTCTGGCAATCCACTTGCTCCTCCTCCCGTCTATGTCAAGTTGGATGAGGATTTCCTTTACGACATTTGAAGGAACATCTGCGATCATCTTCGAATTTAGAACATAGAATCTGAAATCTTTGAGGGATTTCACCAAGGCATAGGCCTGCTTCTCCATGATGTCATATCTGACTTCTGCATCTCTTAGTGCTCTGCTAAAAAAGGAAACATGTTGCTCTAGCCTTGCATCATTTTTTTGTAGTAAAAATCGACCACTGTGTCAAATGAAGCAAAGGAAAAAATCATAAAACCCTTGGAATAATCAGGACTGATTAGCAGAGGTCCTTCAGTCAGTGCCTTCTTGATTTGGTTGAAGGATTCTCTAGACACAATAGTCCATTTTACTTCGTTCCCCTTCCTGAGCATAGCTGTGATATGCTTCACCAATTCAACAAAATTTGAAACAAACCTTCTCAGAAAATTGATTTTTCCTAGGAAGGACTAAACTTCTTTCTTGGATCTAGGAAGTGACAAGGCTTGAATAGATTCTACCCTGCTTAAATCAATCCTGACCCACTCAGCTGATACAATGTGTCCAAAAAAAAATCCTTCCTGCATGGAAAATAAAGACTTCTTGGGATTTAGGGAGAGACCAAACCTTATGCATTTCGAGAAAACCTTTCTCAGATGTTGACAATGTTCTTTATCAGATTTGGAGAAGATTGTAATGTCATCCAGATAGATGACCAAAAATTTACCCCTTTCTACAATGAAGGAGATGTCCATGGTTCATTGGAAGGTTGCTCCTGCGTTCATCAATCCAAAGGGAATTTTAGAATACATGAATGTGCCCCAAGGAGTGGTGAAGGTTGTATTTTCTCTGTCTTCAGGTAGGACAGAGATCTGATTGTAGCCAGAAAATCCATCAATCATAGAAATACTATATTCACCTGTCACCCTCTGCAATATATGTTCCATCTTTGGCAACGTGTAATTGTCCTTCTTAGAGCTCCTATTCAGATTTATGAAATCAACACAAAGTTTGATTTCTCCTCTCTTTTTCCTTACTGGAACCAAGTTGGCCACACATTTAGTATATCTCAAAGGGACAACGATTTGGGCATCCAACAACTTCTTTACCTCCCTTTCCATAATAGGCAACAACATAGGATTTATTTATCTTAACTTATGACTAAAAGGTTTGGTTTCTTCCTTCAGTGGGATTTTGTGCTCAATAATGTTGGTGTTGTATGTTCTAAGATATTCATAGGTCCAGGCAAATAGATCAACAAATTATTTTAATAGCTCAGTATACTCGGCTCTCTGCTCCCTTAACAAGCTACTTGACAACTTGAAAAACTTTGGATCCTCCTCTATACCAATATTGCACTCATCTACATCAACATCCTCAGTTGGTCCTTTAAAATTTACTACTACATTGTTCCCATCAAACAGTCTTTCTAAAGGAACTAGTCCCTTTGGAATGTGTTTGCTAGGTAGCTGGACAATATGGTGATTAACAATTTTATTTAAAAATATATCAGCATGAGGGTCACCTTCAGAATCATGATCCTGGTCAATGTGTAATGCAGAGAACTCATCAACAAACTCAAG
This sequence comes from Picea engelmannii, assembly GCA_009831015.1. Taxonomy (NCBI): domain Eukaryota; kingdom Viridiplantae; phylum Streptophyta; class Pinopsida; order Pinales; family Pinaceae; genus Picea; species Picea engelmannii. The sequence continues at coordinate 195,357 of ML780773.1, read as the reverse complement.
AAATTTTCTAATTTCAAGATCATCTTTGAACACCTTCCAATGCTTGATATTGTCAGGTACAGAGTGCCTATATCTTACCTCAACATCATACCTAAGCTTAAGTGGTGGTGGGATCTTGAAATGGCTCACTGAGATAGCCAAATAATAAGCCATAGTATTCTCCTCTCTTGGAATAAATGAAATGTTGAAAGCTAAGAAGAAATTGTCAATTAGGACCCACACCTCATTTTTGTAAGTCTTAAGCCTAGGGTGCTTGGCTTGATAAACATTTTTTACCTGATGAACAATTAGTTCATCATCTCCAAATACTTCTAGCTATTGAATTCCCATGTCTTTTGCAACCCTTAAACCCAAAACAAGAGCCTCATACTCTGCCACATTGTTGGTAGCTTCAAATTCTAGTTTATAGGAAAAAGGTATGGTTTCTTGACAATGTGACACAAAAAACACTCTGGCACCAACACCTTCCCTAGAAGAGGCTCCGTCGAAGAACATCTTCCACACAAAAGTAGTTGGGGGAGGTATTTTATGAATAGAAATGTGTTTCTTTCTAATTTCAAGAGGAGCTTCAGGAGCATCAGTGAGTTGTAACAAACTAGACCCCAAATCAGTGTCAAGTGAAAAGATAGGATGATTGGTGGGGTTTTCTTCATCACTAATAATATATGTCAGCTGGCATTCCCTGTAAAGTCTTCTATGCTCCCCCCAAACACAAGAATAGTGGCATATGAGGGGTCCAAGTCTTTTTATCCAAGATCTTGACAAAAACATGCCAAACATGAGGGGAACATCAACCACTAGAATGTCCATAACTGTAAGTTTTAAACCTGTGAAGTAAAGCAATGCATATATATTCTTAAGCAATACAGAAATTAATCAATGGCTCATACACAGAATACACAGAGATCTTTACCGGAAACCCTCAACCGGGAAAACCTTTCTTTTTCATTATA
>ML780773.1:124028-169906 GCA_009831015.1 Picea engelmannii | reverse complement strand
GTTAAAATATGCAATGTAAACTTATGTGTTAAGTTCATGCTTCTTCCTTTAAATGTTTATGTATGAGGAAATGTTCTTGTAAATGGTTAAATATGTACTTCAAATAAATACACAGCAACAATACTTGCAGAAAATAAACCATCGAACTCAGAACAATCACAACATGATAAAGGAGTTCACCCCCCTCCGGGCTACATCTCCTTGAGCCTCCATAATGGACATGGCTCTCTGGGATTAATTAGTCAAAAGTTCTTTTACAAGCTGTTGCTCAACTCCAATGGAAAAACAGACTGTACCATTGAGATCAGAACACATAAAAACCCCAAAAATGACTAATAGAACTCTGAAAACAGATCATGGCTCATCCGGGCATGACCTCTTCTACAAGTGGCCATAAGCTTCCCTGAGCTTCTCTGTGGCAAAAACACCTGTAAAATTCCTCAAAAGCCTCTGAAACCTGTCCCAATGTGTTCAGAGCATATTAATTAGCTAAAAATGATTATTCAATCACAGAAAACAAACATAGGCTCACCAAACCATGTCCTCGATCAATGAGGGCTTCAAGCTCCCTGGAGCTTGCTGAAACTTCAATGGTAAAAAAATTGCAGAAGAAGTCTTCAAATGGCTGTGAAAACTGTGCCAATGGATTCAGCACATCCAGAAACCCCTAGCTGGGCTTTTATGGCACCTCAATCGGCCAAAAGATGAAGAAGTTAGGCCTTCTCCATTTTCCTCCTTCAAGCTTTCTGAAACTGGCTCTACAAAACGCACCTCTGTGTGCATGAACCAAGAACACGCTCCAAAATGCGTGTTAAAACCTAGCCCCGCGCATAACCGAAAACCGGTCCAAACTGTAGGACGGTTAGGGTGCCTCCAGCCCCTAACCGCCTAGCACCTAGGCACATGCGGTCCTCCATATGAGCTTGCGCATTATAAAAAGGGTCTCCGTCCATAGGCAAATAAGGCCATGACACATGGCGGTAGGTTACAACCATTCAAACCATAATTTGAAAACCCCCCCGCGCATATAACATGGTCATATGTGAAATAGCAAAACGACGGGCTGTTATAAAACCCCGCGCTCCATTTGTTGTAGGGTATGGGCATATGTAAAAAGAGTGTGATCGGGGGCTAGATTCGTTACAACACACTCCCGCACAATATAATTATATATGGTCACATGTAAAGTCAATAAAACCACAGGTCGGGGCTAAGCCCCGGCCCGACCCCCCGCCGTATGTAACATTACACAAACTTATATACAATATAACAAATGTATCAAATAAGAAACATTACGTGGTGCGTTGGCAGGGCGGATTTGTGAAGGCGTTTGCGGTGGGGATGTTCGGGGTTCGAATCCCCCGGACTCCATAAACTTTTGACATAACAAACCATATAGACAAAAACCGGGGTGCCACGTGGCAGCCCATGATTGGGCCACGTGGAACCCAATCACTTGACCACATAATGCCACGTGTCGAGATGTCATTCGACCAACTGTCAACCAACATATGCTTGCCACATCATCATCACGTATGCTGCTGACGTCATCCGACACGTAGGATGCTGATGTCATCCTGTGCCACGTGTCACCCTTCCAGTGGTGACACATGTCACCTCCGAATTGGTCCAACCGTACGCCCAAAAAGCCAAATCTGCCTGACACGTGTCATCACCTAAAGCTGCCACGTGTCCTGTACGGACCTACCACATGTCCTGTACGGACCTGCCACGTGTCCTGTACGGACTGTACGGACATGTACAGTCATTATCTAATATTTTTTGCCTGTTTGCCTTGGCGAACAGATTGCAATATCTTCTCCATACGGACTCCGTTTGAGAAAGTAAATATACCGCCGGAATCAGGAAGACGAGACGAACGCAATGACATTGTTTTCGTCGCATTCTGAACATTTTGAAATTTGGGCAAAATTTGATCCCCTGGTCCAGATTTTGATCACATGTTTACAAGGTGCTACAACTACTAAATGAACAACAAATATATGCCAAACCATCCAAATGTTTCTTTGGAGTGAAGGAGGTAGAGTATTTGGGTCATATTGTATCTCATGAAGGTGTTAAGGTAGACCCTAACAAGATTAAGGACATGATGGACTGGTCGATTCCCAAAACATTAAATAATCTTAGAGGATTTTTGGGTTTGACAAGTTACTACTGCAATTTTGTTCGACACTATGGAAGAATAGCAGCACATTTAACAGTACTAACTAAGAAGGATGCATTTTCATGGACTCTAGAGGCAACTAAATATTTTGAACAACTTAAAGAGGTGATGTGCAAAGCTCTTGTCTTGACCACTCCAGACTTCACAAAAACCTTTATTATGGAATGTAATGCCTCAGGAAATGGAATTGGTGTTGTCCTAATGCAAGAAGGAAGGCCCCTGGCTTTTGAAAGTCAACCACTCTAGGGGAAGGACTTACACAAACCCATTTATGAGAAGGAAATGATGGAAATACTACATGCATTGAAGAAATGACATCCTTACCTAATAGGTAGGCACTTCAAGGTCAAAACAGATCATGAAAGTCTTAAATACTTCTTGGAACAAAGACTATCTTTAGAAGAGCAACAAAAATGGGTAACCAAGATATTGGCTTATGATTTTGAAATCGTCTATAAAAAATGGAAGAAAAATGTTGTGGCAGATGCACTCTCAAGGAAGGATGAAGATGTTGAGGCCTTTCTCTATGCTATCTCGATCATCCAACCCAATTGGATAATAGAAGCAAGGGATGAATGGAATAATGATGAAACATTGTGGACTCTCATTCAAAGGTTGCAGCAGGATTCCAGTACATTAGATACATTTACATGGAAAAATGATTCACTATGGTACAAAGATCGCTTATATTTATGTAAGAAATTCCAACTCAAACAAAACGTACTATTGGAATTGCACACCTCTCGAGTAGGAGGGCACTTAGTATTTTTAAAAACCTACCATAGGGTTATGAAGGATTTTTTTGGGGATGACCTTAAAAATGATGTTCAAAGGTTTGTGGCAGAATGTTTGGTTTGCCAACAAAATAAGGTGGAAACAATTAAGACCCTAGGTCTTTTACAACCATTAGCCATCCCAAGTCAGCGCTAGGAGGAGGTTTCCATGGATTTCATCATAGGGTTACCGAAGTCTGAAGGAAAGAGTGTCTTCATGGTGATTGTTGATAGAATGACCAAGTACGCACACTTTTGTGCTCTCTCATCCCTTCAACTCTAGTATAGTTGCCACCACATTCATGGAGACAGTTCAAAAACTACATGGCAGACCAAAGATTATTGTAAGTGATAAAGATCCCATCTTCACTGGACATTTTTAGACAAAATTATTTTTTCGTTTGGATACTCAATTGGCTCATAGCTCATCCTATTATCCTCAATCTGATGGACAAACCGAGATAGTGAGCAAATGTCTGGAAGGCTACCTTCGTTGCTTTGTCTCTGATAAACAAACACAATGGTTCAAATGGTTACCCTTGGCAGAATGGTGGTATAACACTTCCTTTCATACTGCAACAAAAATGACACCATTTATGGCACTCTATGGATACCACCCTCCTTCCATCACTTCTTCTCTAAAAGAAAAATCTAAGGTTCAAGCAGCAGAAGATCACATCAAGCATCAACAACAAGTTCTCCAAATATTAAAGGACAACTTGACCATGGCACATAATTGTATGAAACAACAAGCAGATCAACATCGTAGTGAAATAAGTTTTGAAGTAGGGGATTGGGTGTTTTTAAGACTACAACCATACAAACATATGTCCCTCAAGCAAGCCAAGAAGGATAATAAATTATCACCAAAGTACTATGGCCCTTATAAGGTGTTGCAAAATATTGGTACTATGGCATACAAATTGGAGTTGTCTACATCTTCACGAGTACACCCAGTTTTCCATGTTTCATTCTTAAAGAAGATTATAGGTGACAAGGTTCCAGTTCAAACTATATTGCCAGAACTTGACGAGGAAGGAAAAATCATATTGGAGCCTGAAGCCATCACTGCCACAAGAATTCGTCAGCTGAGGAATAGATCCATTTTAGAGTATCTCATTAAATGGAGGAAACTACTGGCTGAAGATTCCACTTGGGAGGATTAGTCTTTTATACAGAAGCATTCAGAGTTACTCAAGCGTTGCGGACAACACTTGTTTCAAGGGAAGGGGCATGTTAATCCCTAAATAATGGCTCATTACCCCTTAATTGGGGCATATTATATTAGTAATGTTATTTTATTTATGTCAGATTTATTCCATTAGTTGTAATTATACCTCCTAGTCTCCTATATATACCAAGGAGACATTTTCATTTTGAATCATCTTGTAATTGCACATTTATGTGAGCATAAGGAGGTTGCCCCCTCGAAGAGGCTTATTATTTGAATTTCTCTCTTTTTCAAGGTGTTGAGTACTTATTCTGAGGTTTTTCTATGCTATATTGATATTTGGTTCCTAACACCAAGTGTCTAATTCTTCTCATCCACCGGGAAAGCCCCGCAATATTTAGATCAACCACACCTTTGAACCAGCGTAATATAACTCTTGAATCACCCAACATATGAATGCTTTGAAGCCCAACCATGTATGGCAGAAAAAGAGTAACCTAAAGTCCAATCAACTCACCTTTTGAATTTGAGCCTCGTCCAATCCTCAACTTCCACTTAATCACCTTCCATCACCATTCTAATTATTCAAATGGAATAAAAAATAGCTAAAGAGTATATGATAAGGTATATTTATACCACCCCTTTTCCTCGAGATTTAATCTGGCATAAATTTGTGGAAATTGGTAGTGAAATTATCGCTGCTAAACTGTGCAATATCAACCATTAAAAATTTCACTTTAAAAATATAACAAGGTCTTTAAATCGATTAAGATGGTTGAGATTGTAGTTTGAATCACAACTATGGGTGCTTGGAAACCCTTTTCAAAACCACTTTGTTTGGCCTTGTAAACTAGCTTTGCAAAACCACTTCACGTGTATCCGTAAACCTCCTTCATTGGCATGGCCGCCTGCACACCGTGGACCCTACCACAGAATTTGCACCTATGTTCATTGACTCCAGTGGGAAGCACCTTGATGCCTCCACTTCACCTTACAAGTCCACATCAGTAGTACACATAAAATTCCACTGAAGGCGCGGACTCACGGCTGTATTGACAAATTACATTCCATCATCGTGGTACTGAAGAAGATTCGCTTGATATTTGTCGAAGCAATTATTTTTTGGAAAATGTAACTTTCTAGCAGGTTTTATAGCTGCCATTCACTTATCACATTATAAAAACCCAGCAATACTGCTGTGCTCAATAGTGGGATTAACTTTTCTCATATGGTTTCACATGTCCACCATGAAAGTTTTTTAGTCAATTTCGTATGTAATAATCACCGATGCTCCTTTTTCTTTTTACAGCTATTGATCGTATTCTTATACGTCATCTGACTTATTATGAAGTGGGTTCACTGTTTCCAAAAGTAGAGGCACTTGTAGAACAGAAAATATACCGTTCGTATGACAACGCCATTGGGCTTATCCGATAGGAAGTCTGTTTTTAAATTAGCAGATCCATGACCCATTTTGAGGAACCGTAGGTCTGTAAACATTTTTGAGATGTCATATGCCTGGTAGCCATGTGATTAAATACAGTCACGTCCAAATTCGCCTTTTACATTGTATGGTGGGAGTATGAATTGTTGTGGAGGGGAAGCATAAATTAACCAGATTTAAATGCCACAATTACAGAACAGAGTAATCAACAATCACACAAAATTAACATGGCAATTTTATGTGGTAAAACCTTATACAAGGAAACATCCACTAACCCTATACAGGGAAACATCCACTAGAAAATGATATTTGGTTTATTTATCGTTCAAGGGAGATATTACATCAGCCAACCAGCCTTACACAAACTCAACCTCTCTCAAGACTCTTTGCCTCTATGGCCCTACATGGATTTATAGCAGTTCACTAAATCTGTTACAATCCACAAAATCCTGGAAAATTAGTTGGCATATTTCAACAAGCATATCTCAACAATCTCCACCTTGACAACAATTTACCTAAATATCATTGTGGAGTTTATTCATCACCTATGCTGCAAGCCAAGAGAAGCCAATCACCACTGCAACTTCTCTAATAACATTGGTTTTGTGAACACATATGTATGATTTGCTTTGCTTGAATTTGAATTTTCTGAGTGATTACTCCACATTACTCCACCTTCAACATGTCTTTCAAAACTATGCTTTGGGACATATGTTAAGGTAGATCTCCTTCTATCCAAAATACTTGCAAAATATAAATTACAATTATCATAGATTAACTCAACTACTCCACTTGAATTTGCACAACAAGAATTGAATGTGAAATATCTGGTCTTAACCATTTCATCTCATCCAACAAGCCTCCTAATGTAATGGCCCACGGTATATGAGACATAACATTTTCTTCTATATAAACAGGGCCTAAACTTGAAGAAAACTTATCATGGAAAACAACATGGATATTAACAGGTTTCACAATGTTCATACTGAACTTCATCAATATCAATTTATGTTGTGATAACCACGACTTACCATATATTTCGTCCTTGTGTACTTTTGTGCTCAAAATTTGTTTTGCTTCTCCTTGATTCTTCATCTGAAATGTCATGTCCAACTAATCTTTTATCTCATTGATCTCAACCATTCTTTGGCTTGCAACGAACATATCATCAATAAATAACATTAGGATAGTGAACGTACTATTAACAATATAATCATGCTTACCCCTTGAAAAATTTTGGCTCACCATGAAGGATTCAAAACTCTTTTACAATTGTATGGGTACCATTAGGCCATACAATGAATCCTCTAGCATGCAAAAAAATCTTCCATTGCGATCTTGAACTAACCCTTCTAGTTTTTCCATACATCCTATATCTTTGTTAATGACGATCTTGTGGGTAGTAGGATCCCACACATTACATCCCTTTACACCACCATAACTTGCAGAGATATAAAACAAGCATGAATTCAGAAACAAAGATTCTGAGTATGAAAATAATTTACAACTTACGAGTACCTACAATTCTTTCTTGCTCATATGAATTTGTTCCTTCTACCATAAACAAGAAGATACATATGTCACCTCAGATGCCACTTCAGTACTGGCTTCCAGCTTATAAAGGTTATCAAACATTGTTGCCTTCATCACTACTAAACTGTCTTTCAACACTTTGAGTGCTTCACCTTGACCTGTATACTTATATCCACCAAATCCAAAACCTCTAATGAAATCAAATTCAACTTAAGCTCATGTACATATCTAACATCTGTAGTTCTCTAACAATACCATCAAACATCCTGATTCTAATACTATCAACGCTAACAGTTTTATAGGAAAAACTATTTCCCATAAACACTACACCCTCATCAACAGATTGGTAAGAAATGAACCATTTTCTATGTGAGCACGTGGTGGGAGGCACCATAACCTAATTGTCATTCTTCCTAAGATCGTAAGCTACTAGAAACAGATAAAACTTCATCAGTGGTACCTGGATTTGTTGCAGCCAAATTTGCTTCTTTCGTAGAGTTCTCCTTGGATTCTTTTCTTTTCCAGTAGTCTTTCTTGAGATGCCTTGTTTTGCCATAGTACCAAAATTTTACTCTACCTTTTCTGCTTGACTTAGATCATGAAGAACTTCTTTGATTCTATTATTTTTCTTTGGGTCGACCTCTCACCAACATCGCCTCTGAAGTTGAGTCATAATCTCCCACAACAGAGTCATAATCTAAAAACCATTTTGAGCTAAAGCTAATAGAGGTGACTAGATTATCCCAAGAGTCGGGCAATGATCACAATAGTGTAGGAGGTTTATCTTCATCTTTGAATTTAACTTCCATACTAGTCAATTGAACTATAAGAGTATTAAAGGTATTTAAATGGTAAGCAACTCTCGTACCTTCTTTCATTTGTAAATTTTGTAATTGCTTCTTCAATAAAATTATACTGCCAGACATAGATGGATGGTACTAAGTGGTTTTGCATCTAGTTCTTCCCATTCCTCATTCATCATGCTTGTCGGTTTCTTTGTCCTGTCGGCTAGCACCTTTTTGCATCCCTTCTTACACTAGTAGATCCCGCATCTTGAACTTCCATAACTCAAAATTATTTTTTCCACCGAACTTTTCCACTTCAAACTTCGAGCTCTGAAACTTAGCCATTAGCACAAATCACCTATGCTTATAAAACTGAAGTTTTTAAAAAAAATGTGAAGGTATAAACTTTTAATTCAAAGTGAGACTATATAAATAAGATAGACTTTTAATTCAAAACATAAAATATTTAATGTATATCTTAAATCCCCTTTTTATAAAATAAATGTCCACTTATAATACATATATGTTCACCTCTTATACATCCACATCACTTCATTTAAATCCCTAAAAGCGATTCTTTGTAAACTTTATACTTTATGTATAATAAAAAATTAAAAAGGAGATCCTTTACATCACTCGATGCATACCATCGTTTTTCCACTCGGTTGAAATATCAAAGCTCCACCAAACCCGAGGACGTTCTTTCCAAGTTAATGGGAGTGCATCCGGACAAACTTATTCTCATGCATAGAGCGCATCTTGGACACTTCTTCGGTGTGTCAGTCCAGGGATGCTCCTCAGGCCGTTGACTAGGCACGTTTGTATCAGAAAAATATAGTTTCTGAAGGCAAGGAGTGGGGGACTCTCCTTTCACACTCCTTAGGGAGTGTCCGGGTAAGAAAAGACACCCCTTCTGCAAAGAATTTATCTTTCAGTGCTCATATCTGATCTCTTTGCTCAGATGATTTGGTAGGAATTTGCTTGGTTTGTTTGGCGCACCTGCTCTGATACCACTTGTTGTGCAACATAATCATAAATTAACCAGATTTAAATGGAACAATTACAGAATAGAGAAATTAACAATCACACAAAATTAACACCGCAATTTTATGTGATAAAACCCTATACAGAGAAACATCCACGAGACAATGATATTCAGTTTATTTATTGTTCAAGGGAGATAGTACATCATCGAGACTAGGATTACACACACTCAACCTCTCTCAAGACTCTATCTCTATTGGTGTACATGGATTTATAACAACTCTCAAAGAGCTTAAAAACTAAAAGTTGGTGGAGACAAAAGAGATACTGTAAGGTTGTGTGCACAAAGTTGGTGGACGAAAAAGTGAGAAGGGGGTCAACATGAATGCACACCCATTCCTGAAGCTATAGGTTTGGAAAATATTGAACTTCCACTTAGCTTTCCACACAGGTTCATTGGTAGGAATGCATGCACCTTCTTAAGAACGCGTGCATATTCCTCTAATATAACATTTTTAAGGAGACACGGGCATGATTTGTGCCCATTTGCACACATCGTGCTCACATTTTTACTCTCATTGATCAAATAGAGAAGAGGATTTATGTCAATATCTTTCCACTATGTCCCATTCAAGACAGGTATGCTTGATTTTTCTTCTTTTCCTCCCAATTTAGTAATTTTTACTTTTATTCCATTAATACAATATCCAAAATAATCTAAATTATAGAAAATTGTAATCTTATAGAGAAATATCATCTAGAAAATTTAAAGAGACACCTCTTACATTTCCTAACATTTTCCTTTTAAAAATAACTATAGAGAATTTACAAGAAATGAGATTATTTTATGTTTTTTTTTTTTTTTTTTTCTTAAAATATGTATTGATGTTTTTTGTAATTTTCTATTTTAATTAAAAAAACTGACCTAATTTACATGCCATGCCTTATTATATTGCAACATATATTATAAAATGGAACCATGAGACAATGTAAACTGCCAACTAATAGACCAAGGCGAGGAAAACCCCAAGCCACCATGACCACCTAACATAAACACCCAAATTGATGAGGGGTTGGACACATTAAGAATACTTGTAAATCAATTAAGGGGCACAAGAGAACCAAGCAGAGAGTCCTTGGCCACTTCATTGGATACCATTGTGAGGTCCATTGCAAGTGCCCAAGGGAAATTGACTTCTATTTCTGAATATAGGGAAAAAATGTTTGAGTTTTACAACACTGTATTGGATCGAAAGAAAGTTGGAGACTTGGGTATACCAAAAGAACAATTGATGTCTATTTTTATTGATCCTCAATCTGGTCAACAACCACACGTGACCAAAAAACACATTTGCAATGATTAGTGCATCCACCCATAAATTAGTGAAAACTGGATGGATAGGTGGTACACGGTATTTGATAAACCTTTCCGTAGTAACAAGGAGGTGCCTTTATATTTTTTGCGAAAATTACAGGATCAAATTATTTTAGGTCAGCATGTCAACTACTTCAAGATCAGTGACTTCGAGGGGGTGGTTCAAGGGTCCTCACAAGATGGAGAGCGTGCTAGGAGAGATTCCATGTTAGGTCTTCATTCCCTTAGGTGAAGGTTTGACCCCCCTGCCCAACATCCTCCTATTGTAGAGAGATTGCAATAGGTATAGGTCACTATATCGTCATTGAATCGTAGCCTATTGCAACATGACAACTTTGTTGCATTATCTTGGTAGGGGGTTCCTAAAGGTGACATTATTAGAGGGTCTAGAGCTTCACCCCGTACAACAACGTTCAGTGAGAAGATGGAACATCGACATAACAGTCGCCCATGTGAACCTCACAGATGCTTCAGTTGTGGGAAAAATTTCTATGGGCCTATTGAGGCTAGTTGACAATGGAGATTCATGGAGGAGGTTAGTATCTTAACTATCTCTATGTTCATCATCGTTATATATTTATATCATATTATGTGTATTTATATCGACATTTTATTTTATGTTTTTTTGCAGTTGCTACACTTGTGTAGAAGACCCTCTATGCCCATGGATGCATCAATGTTTGTCTCCACTACTGATTCAACAATAGAGACAGCCTGCTCAATAGTTCTACTCCCCACACATGTATATGTCACATTTGATAAATTCATCATAGTGATTTCTTTATTTTATGACATCCTCTAATTTTTAATGTGCTTGTGTTTATACAGGTTGTAGGGACCAAAAATCAACAAGCCTAGTAAAATCCTTACAACTACACATAACATTTCTAACATAGAATTTCAATTTCAACATAGAATTTCAAAGTGCGTAAATAATTCATTAGCTTCAAATAAGCATATAATATTTCAACAGAATTTAACATTTAACTACAGCATGAAAATACTTAGCAATTTCATAAATAAATTACCTGCTTCTGATGCTAATTTCTACCGATATGGTTGTCCCTTCCCTGTTGCCTTGTTGTTGCCTTGCCTTGCCTTGTTGTTGCCTGATGCACTGACCAACTCTGCCCAAACCGACTAACCTCCCAGCCAGCTAGGAGCAGCCTGTCAGACTCCCTGGCTCTAGGAAACCAAAAGGAATCCTCGCCCCCATGCCCAAAACCCCCAGCAACCCGGTGCCCCCTATAATGATTCTCAAAGATTGCGGAACTCAACAACAGAACTAGAAAATCCACCAAAAACATAACTCCCCGTCTCCTCCCCAAAATGCTTCCCTTCCCAACATGATAACCCCTCCTTGTAAGACTCTTCCCCGTCATATCCCCCTTCACTGACTCTCTTCCCCTCATTAATTTCCTTATCCCTCCTTTATTACCTTATCCCCCTTTCTTTAATGTATTATCCCCTTCATTAATATCTTATCCCCTCCCACATACGTAAAACAATTAATTAAATAAATTAAAATTATTAAGCCCCTTAAATTTATTACCCATGTCATTGAATATGATATGTAATCAATCAATTAATTAATTAATTAATCAAAAGTTATAAACAATTAATTAATAAATAAATATTTAATTAATATCATTAATGCTAATCATTGTTTAATTAAAACCATATTAGAACAATTATTTATCTAATTAATTGTTACTTAATAATCCCTAAGCATATATTCAACTAGGGTTGTTACATACACCCACCCTTCAAGAAACTTCGTCCCAAAGTTAAGGTATCTCATGGTACAAAGGAAAAGAAACATGGTTCACACATTCATAACAAATAATTGACACTTTGAGTAATTAAGCCAAAAAAACTCATACATACTAGTGTACCTATACAAGATATGCATGTGTAGCTAGTACATACAAGTCTCATGCATGTACTAATAATCAATAACTATCATCCTTTAGTAATTTAGGTATGCATCCAATCCAATCAACAAGACTAGTCTTTTATAAAAGACAACAACCAATCAATTGTTTGAGAAATCCTTTAATTACAATTATCCAGTTCGACAATTTTATTTAGACAACTGTGGTTTAGTTACGTACTTATGAATATTCATATATACACATTTTCTTTTTAGAAGGGAAAACATTAAATTTAACCATCAGACAAATCTCCATACTTTCTCGCCTATTTCTACTCATCCTTCCTCTTTAACTTAGTTCCTTCTCCATTCCTATTCTTCCTCTGCTGGACTATCTTGGAGCCAACTATATTGACCTAACTCCAAATAGAACCCATAAGTGGAAGTGTCACTATCTCGACCAAGCTTCCCTAGTAGGCAATTGATAGTCATCATCACATGTCTTGGGGAGCATGAACTAACACCGTCCTCCCATGACTTCAGGTTTCGGAGGATACACAGTGGGAAATACCTCCACCCCTCCTAATCATAACTAGGGTCCACACCCTACAATGGAATATACAGTGGCACCGTGCTGCTGGGAGTTTTGTCATTGTTTATTCGGTTTTGGGTAGTCTCATCACCTGAAATCCTACACTGGTCCACATATCATAGCAATGCATCCAAACCAATATAATTTCATATACAAATATTCATACCATAATGTTTCTCGGCTAGTGGTCATGATATCCACTTTCATCATCATTATTCCCTGGCTATTTCATAGCCCATAACCTGCAGATTAGTTTGTAACACAAACTCATACATTTCTACGCATTATCATCATGTAATTGCATGTAATCATCATTTCAATTCGGTATCCGTGTACCAACAACTTATCATCAAAGTTTTCAAGTTAGAAATAGATCTCATAATATCCCATAATTCAATTTCGACACCCCTTCGTAAGATTATCATTTACCAAAATAGATTGCATCATATCCAACATCATTCTAATAGCATTTAAACATTCATAAAATTCACATTCTCACAATATGTCGCATCATATACATCATCATCAATAACATTTCAACATTCGTAAAATTTACATTCACATAGTAGATCGCATTACATACATCATCATCAATAACATTTAAACATTCACAAAACTTACATTCACATGGCAGATCGCATTATCTACATCATCATCAATAACATTTAAACATTCATAAAAGTTCATACATTTTAAAGTTTAAGTGTATCATTTAATAGTTCCACTGTGAATAAAAAATAATATAAGTAGGCCTAAGGTAATTCGGGTTGTCTAAGTCAAAAGGTGGTTTTACATACACCCAACCTTCAAGAGACATATTCTCGAGGGGGTCAAAAAAAGTGAGGGATAGTCTCATCGTAGTGTCTCGGCGTCTTCCCAAGTAGTAGATCCTGGACTATACTTGTCCCACTGGACCTTAACTTGGTCTACCAGACGGTTCCTGAGCTGTCAGACTCTATGGTCCAATATGCGTAATGGTTCTACCGTGAGGGTTCCCACGTCCGATACCTGAAATTCCTTCCAATTTAGTTTATGGGATTCATCAGCAACATAATGACATAAAACAGATACATGAAATACATTATGAGTTTTAAGCAATTGGGGTGGCAGTACGAGACGATAGGCAACGGGTCCAATTTTCTCTTGGATTCTGACCAGTCCTATAAATCGAGGTGACAAATTTGTCCCCTTCTCGAATCATATGGTACTCTTATTAGGCCTCATACGAATGAAAACCTGGTCTCCCACTTCATAACTTCGGTCAGTCCTGTGTGCATCCACATAACTTTTCTGCCTATCTTGTGCTTCCTTTAGTCTCTGCCTAATCTGAATCACCTGTTCCTCCATCTCTTGAATCAATTTTGGCCCAACTGTTACTCGGTCTTCTAGTCTATCCCAACTCAATGGCGTTTTGCATGGCCTTCCATACAGAGCTTCGTAGGGTGGCATTCTGATGGAGCTATGAAAACTGTTATTGTAGGCAAACTCTACCAAAGGTAGGTACTTCTTCCACTGGGTTTGATTATCCATGACATACATCCTAAGCATGTCTTCCATGACTTAATTTACTCTCTCAGTTTTCCCATCTGTTTCAGGATGATAAGCTGTTCTTAAGTTCAACTGAGTCCCCAACGCTGATTGCAAACTTGTCCAAAACCTAGAATTGAATCTGAAGTCCCTATCTGAAATGATCTTCTTAGGTATCCCGTGGAAACGGATAACCTCGTTTACAAACACACATGCCATGTCAGTGACATTGTAAGTGTCTCTAACCGGAATAAAATGAGCACTCTTGGTTAACTTATCTACTATCACAAGAATGGCATTGTGTCTATGAGATGTGAGCGGTAACCCCACAACAAAATCCATAGAGATGACTTCCCAATTGGACATAGGGACATCACGCGGTTGTAGGAGGCCTGCCGAGTGATGGTGGTCGGCTTTCACTTGTTGACACTCTAGGCATTTGGCGACAAAATGGACTACATCGTGCTTCATGCCCACCCAGAAGAAGAGCTTCCTCATGTCTGCATACATCTTCTTCACACCCAGATGCGCACAATAAAGTGCTCTATGGGCTTCCTTTAGTATGATGCTTTGAATATTCCCAATTTCAGGGATGTACATCCTTCCCCGATATCTTAATAGTTCGTCTGCTTCCAGATTATATCCTTCATACTTTGGATCTAACTTCCTCCCACTCTGGAGGTTTGAAGTAACCTCTAAATACCAACTGTCTCCTTGGGGTTGTGTCATCACATGTTCTCTCATATTGACTTTTAAGGGTATCAAGGAGAAGACATGTGGTCTCCTACTCAAGGCATCTGCGACCACATTTTCCTTCCCCTTGATGTACGAAATACCAAAATCGTACTCACTCATAAACTCACTCCATCGCCTTTGCCTAACATTCAGATCTCTTTGAGCGAAGAGATGTTTTAAACTTTGATGGTCCATTTTAAGCTCAAAGTTTGGCCCAACAAGATAGTGCCTCCAAAGTTTCAGATCTAGCATTACAGCTGCCAACTCTAAATCATGAGTTGCGTATAGCTCTTCATGTTTCTTCAACTTCCTTGACGCATAAGATGTCACTCCTCCATCTTGCATTAGCACGGCCCCCAACCCTTGCTTTGAGGCATCTGTGCAGAATATAAAGTCCTTTTCCATATTTGACACTCGTAGAATTGGTGCACTAGTTAGTAACCTCTTAAGCTCAATGAATGCACTATCACATTCTTCTGTCCATTCATACCTGACACCCTTGCGCTGCAAAGTGGTGATGGTTTCGCTATTTTTGAGAATCCTTCCACAAATCTTCGGTAATAACCTGCTAGCCCCATGAAGCTTCTCACCTCATGGGCATTTTTCGGCATTGGCCACTCCATAATGGCCTTTACCTTTTCTGGGTCCACAGAGATTCCTTCGCCGAAAATGATATGACCTAAATAGTGGATTTCTTTATGAAAGAAGGAACACTTCGACAACTTCCCATACAATTTGTTCTCTCTAAGGCAGGACAACACCACTTGTAAGTGTTCCTCATGTTCTCTTTCGTTCTTGGAATAGATGAGGATGTCATCTAGAAAGACTTGTACAAAATGATCTAAGTACTTCTGAAATACGTCGTTCATGAGGCTCATGAATACTACTGGCACATTGGTCAATCCGAAAGGTACTACGACAAACTCGTAATGTCCAAACCGAGTTCAAAAGGCAGTTTTTGGGATATTGCCTTCCTTAATCCTTAACTGATGATACTCGGATTGCAAATTGATCTTTGAGAATACCGTTTCTCCTTTCATCTAATCGAAGAGGTCATCTATTTGTGGCATCAGGTACCTATTTTTCACTGTAGCACGATTCAGGTCCATGTAGTCTATACACAATCGTAAGGATCCATCCTTCTTCTTTACAAAAATTACTGGTGCGCTCCAAGGTGAGACATTGGGCCTTATTAACCCTAAGTTCAGTAACTCTTTCAACTGCATTTGCAACTCAAAAAGTTCTGGCGCTGTCATCCAATACGGAGTTTTGGAAATTGGTTTTGCACCAGGTTTTAGTTCGATAGTAAAATCAAGCTCCCTCTCAGGAGGTAGCCCTGGTAAATCGTTTGGAAAAACATCTTTAAACTCTAACAATACTGGGTACTAATCTAAGGAGGGTCCTTTCTTTTTATTTACTTCTTCAACGACATAAATTTGACACCCTTGCCTCAAGCATCGCTTAACCTTTCGCTAAAAGCAATCTAATTAGTCGCTTTAACTAGTTTTAAATTCAAGCATGAATTATAAATTTTAAATATAATTAAACATAATTTTAATTATAGTCTGGACCCAACCCTTTTCCTTCCATTTAACCGCACTTATTCATTACTTCAAAGAATGGTGACTGATACCATGCCCCTTGCGATCACAATGGACGAGATGAATTACTTTGAAGAGGATGAGAGAGATTGGAGGTTTAATGTTCCCTTACAAAACTAGTAGATTTACCGAAATCGATTACATTAACTTGGAAACTTATAATAAGGGATAATGTCTTCATTTATCTATGAGAAAAATGATTCTTTAGACTCAATTTTTATTTATTTAGTAGAGGATATAAGATTAATTCTTAATTCATAGCCTTCATTTTTGGGAGAAACCATTACTACCCATTGAGTAACCGACCTCAACTTTTTATCTTGTAATAGACCCACTCTTCACAACTCTAGCTTGGATAAGGATTCCAAACTCTTCTTATAATTATGGAAATTTGGTTCATTATGGGGATCGAAAACACTGGAATAAATTCCAAGTTCAATACGTAGAAACAAAATGATGAGATATAACTATCTAGGTTTGAGTGGATATGAGTACTTTAAAATCCATAACCGGCTTAAAATCCATAAAATAGAGGAAAAATTTAAAGATGGTGGGTGTGATTCTTATCTTAAAATGTGTGTGTGAACTTCCCACATATGCACTTCACTTGTCTGGAAGGAAATGGGACCCACACTTTTACAAAGGGATGCATGGGACAAAGTTTCATTTAAATCTACGAGGAACATTTTTCAACTTATATGTTCTAGATCCATTTGTTATACTAAGATTTTCTTAAAAGATTCCAGTGCATTCTATAGTTAATTTAATGCAATTATTGAGGGGTCTTTCTCTTAACAACCATTTCGATATTAATATTATCTTAAAAGATTACAATGCACACTAAATTGAATTTAAGGCTACTCCTGAGTCCTGAGGTGTGTACTTTTTTTTTTTAAAGGTAAATTAATAATTTAATTATAAAAATATAAAAATAAAAGCAACTTGATTGGAATAAAGCATCATCAAATTAAGCAGCCAGATTTGAAACACACCCTCATGTAAAAAAGTTAATCAGCCATCTTTTTCTTCCGTTATAATAATTTAAATTTATACTCTATTTGTCAATGTTGCAAACAACAAAATAACAACAAGATTCCTTGCCAAACGGCCCATAAGTAACCGAAAGATGCATCACAAGCAAACGACTAAATTATATCATTTACGTTGGGCAACATGTTATCAGGTCAGTCCACCACTTAAAATTGTGTACGGTGACGCCATCCATCTGAATCCCGATCACTACTCTCCAAATATTCCAGAAGCTTACACCATTGGATCAGTCAAATGGACTGGATTGTTAATAGGTCATACACTACAAGCCGACGATAACCAAAGACCGACCCCTCCAGCTTGCTCGCGGGTTTAAGGAAAAAATCTCTTATCTCAGTCGTTTACTGGGATTTGTGTCCCGAAAATCTTTCTAAAATAATAATAAAAAAATGGACAATATTGGCCAGAAGAAGATGATTTAGCAATATTTAATTAAGTGGACACGGTCAATGGGACGGGTCATGCCAGCCATCTCCAAACCCCTATACTATTTCATTCTTACATGAATTTAAAATTAAACCTTAACTTAAATTAAAACCTTAACAATTTAACCAAAATAAAAAAATAAAAGAAATGAATAATAATAAAAAAAAATAAAATTTAAATAAGAATAATAAAATAAATAAATAAATTTAACATGGGCAGTGGGTCCTCGCATGAGGGTCACGTGCCCCCTCCCTCACCACGCTCATTCCCATCCCTACATGCCTCTCTTACCAAACCCTAAACCATCCTCAACCCTAACGCTCCCTCATTGTCGCCTATCTCACTATCCAAATGCGCCCTGGGCTTCTCCCTCTCTGCTACTATGACAGAGCTATGGTAATGGCCGCAAGCTCCCCCCTGTTGCGATGCGTTGAGCATAGTGGCATCCCCTCATGGGATCGTCCTCCATGTGACTTGGTTTGGCATTTGGCGCTTGGTCTCTCGGGTGGAGTTGCGAGACTCTTCCTCATCGGCTTGGCTTTCTTTCTCAGCATATCAGAGTAGATTTTAGTCCCCTATGTTGTGTATATTCCGCAGTGAGGTGTGTTTTCACAGACTTGTGTTGTGTGTGCGTTGCAGGTTCTTGGCTTTGGTGATTTGTGTTGTGTTGGGTTGTGTGGCTTGCGAATCCAAACCACGAATCGCAGGGCAATAGGACGTAGTAGGGGTGGCTCTAGCGTTGAACAGAGGCTCGGATTGCAACCCCTTCAAATCCTCACTAGTGCCCAACAAATATGCCTTGACTGTAATATAAGTGTCGTGCTCCTTACTGAGCTTCGATGCTTGAGTCCTCACTGGTGTCTACGGGTCATTTCTTGTTCCAGTCTACTGTCTCCACGGCTGCACTGGAGGTGGTTTGTGGTTAAGCATTTCTTGACTTAATTCCATCCACTGGTGTAATGGAATGAGTAGTATAATTATTCCTTGGGTTGTATTACATTCTTTCATCACTTGCATAATCATTTCAAACCATGTCCCAGGTTTGGGGCGAGACTGGCTCCGCTATGCTCCCTCGAAAACATTTTTACAGAGCTCGAGCTCACAACAATCCATTGAGCGACTCGCACTTTCTGGTCCCAGTCAGTCTTGCAGAGTTCGACTACTCAAAGCATTTCCCTGCATTTTTCGACATATCCCTGACCTCAAACCCTAATGACAAAGATAACGAGGAAATTGAAGGTCCTACCTCAAAAACAACAAAATCAGACGATTCAACGAAGGATGCGGAGGATGCCAGTTTGAAACCTGCGGAGAGCTCAGAGATTTCCCCTCTGTCAGGAAATTTCTTGAAGCCAGAAGATTCAGCGAAGGTTACAATGGGTAACAGTTTGAAACCTGACATTTCTACGAAAATTCGATTTGCAGACATCGACTGCGGTTTCGGCGGGCTCCTAGTTAAGCTTTCAACGATGTTTCCCTTGAAATTAATGATAGGCATGGAGCTTCATGACAAGGTAAGAGAATACGTCAAAGATCGGATTTTAGACCTAAGAAAAGCTCACCCAGGGAAATATCAGAACATATCTATGGTCAGAACAAATTCTATGAAATTTCTTCCGAATTATTTCGAGAAAGGGGAGCTAGAGAAAATGTTTTTTTTTTCTATTCCCAGATCCACACTTTAAAGAAAAGAATCATCGTCGTAGGGTTATCAGCGTCCCGTTGCTTGCAGAATACGTGTATGCAATGGTGGTTGGAGGGATTCTTTACACTGTAACTGATGTTGAAGACATCGGCGATTGGATGAAAGCTTGCTTGGATGCGCATCCTCTATTTGAGAAAGTTCCAGAAGAACAGGCGGAAGCATTTTGAATGGCAGAACCCAGAATGTAATCCTTTTATCAAGCCTATTATTATGTCCAGTAAATCAAGTGGATAGGTGTTGATTTGTTTTCAGTGGATTTTTATCATTTGTTAGTTTGCCAACCAGTATTCGATGTTTGTTTGTAGGGCATTTTTAATTAGGTGTGTAGATATTAAATAAATGATCGATCACTCAAAAGCAATATTCAGTGATTGTAGTCTACTGCCCTTGTCTACAGATTGTGCTTAAAGTGGAAGTGCCCCTGGATCTGCTGTAGAGCAGGCCTTTGGGGAAGAGTATGAAGAATGAATTTTGAGCTCAAACATTCCTGCACATCCTATTAATTTTTTTTTAAGCCAGTTTTCTCCTATATAATTTTTGTTGTTTGTCAAGAGTTAGTATGCATCCCTTGAAATCTTGAATTACGGATAAACAAGATTTATTTATTAATTTAATTCCTTTCTTCCCTAAATTATTCTTAATATTATAAAGAATTTCACAAATTCCTCAACATTTCATGTCAATCGACGAGACTGTAGGGGAAAAATTTGTATAAATAGTCGCCACCATCGTATACGCCCTTACATTTGTTACTAGTAGAGATAGAAATACAACGGACATACTCGTATATTCTTCGTCTTTTCCATGAAACCCTAAGAAGACATATTTATCCTTTTTCAGACGATTCATTCCATTGTCTCGAACATTTAGGGTCAGACTCTAGGCATAGTTGTTTTCAACCCAGCGCTATTTTTCCACAGGACAGAAAGTTTAGGCTGTTTGTGTTTCTTACTCTAAAAATCTTTGGCAATTTGAGGTAATTTGCTAGCTGATATTTAGATTATTGTTATTATCTTTAGAATCCACTGGGAAAAAAATATACCTTATGTCGGAAATGTTAAATGCATTTTACACTTTTCCTTAATAAAGTTGTTTATTCTGCATAGATTTACATGTTCTGCTACATGTCCTATGGAATTCTGGAACATTCCCTGGATGCCCTAGAAGCATAAAATGTTCTAAAAGTAAGGACTCTCTTTTATTATTAGTTTTTTTTTTTTTATACGCGGTTTGATTTTTTTTTTTTTTTGTGCAGGGGAGGGTGTATTTGTTACAAAAAGGAGTTGATCTGTCCCAGCAATTGGTAAAATGGTATGTGGCTTAAAAATCCCTTGTTTCTCTTTTCTTCTTTTGTTTCAGTTATGGAGAACCACATCTCCATACTAATTTTGTTTCTAGCTATGTATGCAGCTCGCATGGAGTAGGTTGGATATTTTCCTTCTTACAAGTAGTTGGGTGGGTAGGTGGGTAGGCCCTTAAGGCTCTAGATTGTGAACTACATGCTCTGATACCATGTGTAGGGACCAAAAATCAACAAGCCTAGTAAAATCCTTACAACTACACATAACATTTCTAACATAGAATTTCAATTTCAACATAGAATTTAAAAGTACGTAAATAATTCATTAGCTTCAAATAAGCATATAATATTTCAGTAGAATTTAACATTTAACTATAGCATGAAAATACTTAGCAATTTCATAAATAAATTACCTGCTTCTAATGCTAATTTCTACTGATATGGTTGTCCCTTCCCTGCTGCCTTGCCTTGCCTTGTTGTTGCCTGATGCACTGACTAACTCTTCCCAACCTGACTAACCTCCCAGCCAGCTAGGAGCAGTCTTTTCGGCTCCCTAGCTCCAGGAAATCGAAAGGAATCTTGGCCCCCATGCCCAAAACCACCAGCAACCCGATGCCCCCTGCAATGATTCTCAAAGACTGCAGAACTCAACAACAAAACCAGAAAATCCACCAAAAACAGAACTCCCCGTCTCCTCCCCAAAATGGTTCCCTTCCCAACATGATAACCCCTCCCCGTAAGACTCATCCCCGTCATATCCCCCTTCACCGACTCTCTTCCCCCTCATTAATTTCCTTATCCCTCCTTTATTACCTTATCCCCCTTTCTTTAATGTCTTATCCCCTTCATTAATATCTTATCCCCTCCTGCATACATAAAGCAATTAATTAAATAAATTAAAATTATTAAGCCCCTTAAATTTATTACCCATGTCATTGAATATGATATGTAATCAATCAATTAATTAATTAATTAATCAAAAATTATAAACAATTAATTAATAAATAAATATTTAATTAATATCATTAATGCTAATCATTGTTTAATTAAAACCAAATTAGAACAATTATTTATCTAATTAATTGTTACTTAATAATCCCTAAGCATATATTCAACTAGGGTTGTTACACAGGTTGTTGGACTAAGCAATGATGAGGAATGTCCACCTAGGATGGACAAGTTACCTGCATCATAGATATCATGTGTAGAGTTAAATATCATTTAAATCTCAAATATTTTGTATTTAAGTTGTTGAATTTTACTATTTTGTACTATAGTTCAATATTATTAATATCTATGTAGGTTGTCGATAATTTTGCTAGTTTTAGTACTAGTCCTCTCCTTGGGCACCTGTCCACAACTTTTGAGTTATCATACTCCAGGCCAAGGGTTCTTCCATCACTTGTACATTTTGTGGGGGTCCATCGCCTCCCACCCCCAACATCTTTCTTATTCCATGCATCCTTAGTGTATGCACCCACAATCCATCCATCCACAACACCTCTTCCATCACATCCATCCATAGTGGATGCATCCATATTCCATCCACCCCCCCCACCATTTCCATCTGTGTCGTCCATCGAGACTGCCACAATAGAGGTTTCCTAAGATCAGGTTGTACAGCCAAAAAATCCACCTATTAGCGACTCTCCATTGACGCCCGAGATATTCGCGGTGAGATAATATGTTGATGATAATTTTTTATGTATCATGAATTCAATTGATTTTATGCATATTTGTTTAAATTTCATGATTTGATCCTTGTAACTAATGCAGGGTGGCATCAATGAGAGATTAAGGTCACAGAGGAGGATAACACCCTCACGATTTTTTGTACCATCCGCGGTGAGTTGTCATATGTTGAAATACAAAGTATCATTTTTTAATTCTTTTAATTCATTGTGGAAAAAAACTTATAACAATGTTTTTTCTTTCTACAGTCTCTGGAGCGACAAACCACTCCTAGGCCCAAAACCACTAGAGGTGCTTCTTCGAGCAAGAGAATAAAGAACAATTTCCAGGATGCTCCTTAGGGTGGCGAGGGTGGTAGTGGTCAATGAGTGACTAGTGACTTCCATTTTGTATCTAGGCCACCATATAGCTATTTTTTATGTTAGGGCACTTGCTACCATTTTTTATATTGGGCACGAGCTACCATTTTGTAAAAAATGTACAATTTAGACGATGTTCCATATATATATATATATATATATATATAGATAGATATTATATGAATCTCATTGTTTTTTAATTTTTTAATTTTATGTTAATGAATGTATGAATTTATTTAATTTGATTAATTACTTTTTAAAGTGTTAATGAAGTCTATGAAAGTAAGAATGGTTAGTTTTTTGTAAAGTTATTATAAATACTTGTGTTACACATTAACGAATCTCTTATGGTGGAAACTATTGCTAAGTGTTAAATCCATACACAATTAGTGGTTCTCATTACCTAAATTTGACAAAAGACTGAAGACCCATCCTAGTTAAGACTTGAGGAACCAATAATAACAATCATGTTGGATAACATAATCACAATCGAAATAAGATAGTTGAAACGTCACATTACTCTATTCAAAATGAAGCATGGTTCATTATAATAGAAATCACAACCTGTTAAAAGGGTTTCTTAATACAAAATCAACACATAAAATATGAGTGCATAATAAAGCCTCACATCAAATAAAAATATACCTCAAATTCTCCTAAATATTATAATAATGAATTAGTTAGATATCTTATCAATCCATGGTTGTCCATGTTACAAAATGTGGACATTAGCCTCTCCAAAGAAATTCGCCCTCATCCAAAAATAGTAGTAATATGCATCAAATGATGCTCATTAAGGGGACACACCACCAAAAATAGGCATCAATCCAATTCAAATGCAAAGTGTCCACATGGAATGTTCCCTCCAAGAATTTGCATGCATGCAACCACTCTGCATTTGTGAATTCCAAGGTATCCAACTCCATGGATCAATGTGCAAGATTCCAAGTGGATGGGGTGTCCACAACAAAGTATGTGATAAATTCCTAGCCTTCCCTTGCATTTTCTTTCCTTTCTTTTCTAGCCTTGCCTTTTCTTTATTTTCCTTTCTTGCCTAACCTTTCCTTTCCTTTTCCTTGCCTTGAGTTCCCTTACCTTTCCTTGACTTTCCATGCCTTGTCTCAACATTCTTTTACTTGAATTTCCATGCCATGTCTTTCCATGCCATGCCATGCATTTCCTTTCCTTCACTTGTCATGCCATGCAATGCCATGCTTTTCCATGCCATGCCATGGCATGCCTTTCCTTTCCATGCCATACCTTTCCATGTGTTGCCTTTCCATGTGTTGTCTTTCCTTGTCTTTTCATGCCATGCCTTGCCTTGCGTTGCCTTGTCATGTCTTGCTATTCCATGCCATGCCTAGCCTTTCCTTTTCATGCCATACCTTCCCATGTCATTCCATGTCATGCCATGCGTTGCATTATCTTTCCCTACCATGCCATATCATGCCTTGCCATGTCTTGCCTTGCCTTGCCATGCCATGCATTTCCTTTCCATGCCTTGCCTTGCCTTTCCATGCCATGCATTTTATTTCCATGCCTTGCCATTCCATGCCTTGCCATTCCATGCCTTGCATTTCCTTGACTTTCGATCGCATGCCTTGCCTTTCCATTCTTTTGCATTCCTTGGTCACCTCAACACTATAGTCATTTGGATATCGTATAGCTCATATCTATGCATATACATTGCATATTTGATATGAGAATCCTTATTTGTATTAATGTTCAATTAAGAAAAGTGTGTTTATTTACACGATGCCTTGTATCTATCATTTATAATTATGAACTAGCATCCACAAACCAAAGTTCCACATTTCAATTTGTATGTTTAAACAAATGACAAAACTATCATCATCATAAACATATAACAATAAAAATAATATCTTGCAACACATAAATAGATCCAGATGTATACATATCAAATTTATATATGATTCTAACTAAACCCAACAAATACTAAGCAATGAATCACAAAGATAAGTAAAAATCAAAGTTCTAACCTTCTAACGCCAAAATATAGGTTTTTACATTTGCAAATCCCTAGAACACAACTATGATCTAAAATAAAATAATCCCTCCTTGCATGTCTTTCCATGTAGCTTCCCATTTTAACCTATACAACAATAAACATATATATTTCCATAACATTATGCAATGAAAAATTCAAATCAAAATGTGGATTGCAATGAAACAAGCATCACAAAAAAAGGAACATTTCTTATACCAAGAAACACAAAACATTTTCTCTAGGGACATTTGACTTAACTTTATTTCACAAATTTCCTTTCCATCCAATGATGTGTTATTCCCATGCCATGCATTTCCTTTCCATGCTATGCCATGCCTTGCCTTGCCTTGCTATGCCTTTCCTTTCCTTTCCATGCCATGTTATGACTTTCCATGCCATACCTTTCCTTTCCTTTCCATGTATTTCCTTGCCATGCCATGCATTTCCTTGCCTTGCCATGCATTTCCATGGCTTTCCTTTCCATGCCATGCCATGCCTTTCCTTGAAATGTCATTGATTTCCTTCCCATGACATGTCATGCCTTGCCTTTCCATACCATGCCTTTCCTTTCCATGCCATTCCTTTCCTTGACATGTCATGCCTTACATTTCCTTGCCTTTCCATGCCATACCATGCCTTGCATTTCATTGTCATGCCTTGCATTGCATTGCATTTCCATGCCTTTCATTGCATTGACATGTCTTTCCATGCCATGCCCTTCCTTGCATTTCCTTTCCATGTCTTTCCATGCCATACCATGTCATGCCATGACTTATGTTATGGGATTAATCAGTAAATCCAAACATAAACAGATATCTCTAAATGCACCTAGATCTAGAGAAAAATAGAATAGGATATTACGCTTTCCCTAAGTTCTAAGTATTGAGTTTACTATTTAACAAGATATAGACAACATATTGTTTGAATGTTGCTTCCACCTGCCATTGCCATCCTAGCTCCACTCTGGTTCTCCTATGATATTGGATCTACAAGGGAGCATAAGCCAACCAAAGTGAAAGCAATGCAATGAACTCAACAAGAACCTATGTATGTGATCAAGGAATCATACAATAAAACAAGACAAGTTTTATGGGAAAGAAACATATCATTTTATCATATTAAAATGAAAATGGAAATTACAACCAAAGCCTTGATGTTGTAAGGTCCCCTTTCGATGACCCTTTGCTCCAACACACACACTTTCTCCAACCTTGAATGAAGAAGATCCACAATGACTTGATGAACTAAAATGAAGCTCTCAAGTATGAGCTGAAGTATAATTCATCATCCAATTCTTAGCCTATTCAACCTTAACCTTGCTTAAACTTTTCCATGAGAGATCCCTCTTTATATAGGGGAAAGAGAGACGGCTTGAAGAGATTAGGATGATCCCACCAAATCAGAGAAGTGAGTAATATCCAAACCATTCAGACGCCACCTCATCTTCTAGAAGATCCCCTTCTATAACTTTCGTGAAGTTTGACTTTTCTTTGTCTTTTGACATCGTCACACACTAGCTATAGTGCAGCCTGTGGAGACGTCACATACCAACTCTAAAGTAGGGGGAGATGATCAGGCATCGTTGCACCCTGTGCCTTTTGCAGCCTACGATGACCTTCTTTAATAGGGTTTTTGAGAGGAGAAAGATAATCACTTTTTTCATGGAAAAAAATTCTTTTTGGGAACATGAACACATGTTTGTCAATGGATCACTGGGGTGACCAAAATAATGTGTAACATAATGCCCCCAAAGTATGAAGCTGGAACTCGTGACAACTGAAATACTTTGTAGAATGTGTGTGTCGGAAACAAGGAGCACACCAATAGGGAACATGCAAACAATCAAGAATCAACATAATAATATACCATTGTTCGAGGTATGCATTCCCATACTCAGATTACAAAATTTCAAGTGATTCATGGCCACTAAATATACACTATGGACCCATGTCATTGTGAATCGACATAGCCATAAAACTACACTATGGATCTATGCTCTAAAATGACTCAAATTCGGACATAGACATGAGACATACAAAGTTGATCTATGTGTCAATACAAATCATGAATACTCTGTCGCAACTTGGACCAGAATGGTATGATCCATGGTCTTTGTTTTCGTCGTCCCTAAGTGCAAATCTAGCCATGCAATTACAGGTCTTGAAGTTGAACATGGTAGAAACCACTTGATTACCGATCATTAATGAAAACCGTTAACAAGTGAGAGAGAAATCACTATTGATGTCAATGACTCCCAAGGTACCCCAGTACAATCCAATGAATGTGAATAAATGAGTTGAAGTTGAAAACTCGATGGAATCTTCCAATCAGGGGTCAATGATGTGAACCCACTATTGAAAGTGAAGAAACCTACCATTGAGGCATGCAGGCTCCGAGGTACTGAATGATTTCTAAGTCTTGTTCATGGATAATGAGTTGAAGTCGACAGGAAAAGACCCGTCACCGGAGGGCCTTGATGTATCCCCCATCAATGACATGAAACAAGTAACAAATTTGAGGTAGGTCGCTTGACAATATTTTCGTTTTTATGGAGCGTGAAAAGAGCTTAAAGGATACTCCATAGGTTTCATTTTTCATGTCACCATTACGAGTTCGAAAAAACAACAAAAGAATAATCGATTACATTCTCATGGTTTCACGAGCGAGACAAATAATCAAGACTGCTCAAAGTTTTTCCTGAAAAACCCTAAAAGGATATGTACATGTGACAAATGTATAAAAACAATCCAAAAAATGAATCCTTGTTCCACCGTTTCACTCCTAGACCTTTTTTCTGCAAAACACCAACACTTGCAAAGTCGTTAGGACTTTAGGGTTTAGATAAAACATATAAATATTATAAAATACAAATGCAAAAGTGAAAAAATCAATAAAAATGGGTAAAAACCTAATTTCGCTATTCCATTTGTCATTTCACCCAAACATTCTCTAAAACACCCTCTTTACTTCAATTTTCCACTGTGGATTGTGGATGGCACGACTGATTATTCGACGAATCGTCTCCACATAATAGGTAATTTTAATTTCTTTCAACTTTCCATTGATTAAAATTTGTTTTTCATTGGTTAAAAATAGAATTTTGGGTTAACTTTTTGGGGGTACCTATGTGCGGAGGTCATCACAGGTGTCCTATATCAGGCCCTACGATGATCTAGGGTCATTGCAGTCAGCTCAATAGTCAGCCTGCGACAACTCCGCACTGTTAAGATGCCTTGGCCTGCAATGTGCGTAGCCCCAAAAGTTCTTAAAGATGAAATTGCCAATAAAAATTCTCCAGGGAAGAAGATAATGATGTTGATTTCTCTTTATGGTTGCATTGTAGGTTTTCCACGGTAAAAAATGTTGGAATGATGAGAGAGAGAGCTCAATGAAGAAGAATACTTTGTCGGGAATGACCTGGAATGGTAATGGCCCTCCAACATTGTGGGTTGTTAAAAAATTTCAAAATCTAGGGTATGAGGGCCCAACTAAGATTACTCGAGTACCTAGTTCACATGTGGGATGTGAATGAGAAGGCGTTTCATGTGGGTGCTCACACTCTTACGATAGATATCGAGGATATCTACTTCTTAACCGGGCTATTTCATCGTGGGTCCCGAGTAACACTTACAGGTAGTAGGTGTGGCGACGAGCCCATGAATCACTATATCAGTGCACACTGTGTGCTAGGTACCTAGGAGCATATGTTTACTTTCCTCTATGGACCATCCTCTATACCATCACACGCATGGAAGGGAGTGCAACTCCCCATATGACTCTTCAGAGCTATTTTTGGTATGCGCTGGAGTGTATGGAGACCCAAGTTTTCAAATGGTGTGAAGGGATTCTCAAAAGTATAAAAAAACAACTGACCAAGTGCAGGAGTGGTGGATTGAAATAGTTTGGATACGATTCTATTTTGGTATCCCTCTTCCTAGAGAGGGTCCCAGTTTTGTGCTTACAGATAGAGTGGGGTGTACCTGCCCCACAGAATCCAAGAATGAAGAGGTGGGTCTACCTCATGGAATGACATGCAGTTGGTCCCATCGTTATATATAATGATGTTTTCTTCGACTGGTTGAGAACTCAGATGCTCATGGTCGACGACTATGCATATGCCATACTAGAATTTCGAGGATATCCAGACTTAGCTCTTCCTAAGGGTTACCAATGGGAGGACATAGGTAAGAAGGTAATTTTGTTTATATGATGTTTTTTGTGATTTTTAATGATATAAAATGTTTTCTTTAATTTTTTTATCCAATGACTAATCAAACGCTCTTTGACGATGCAGATGTGGGACCTTACCATCCTCCAGGTTCATCCCCTATTCAGAGGCGAGGGGAGAGAGGAGTCATAGAAAGAGTAGATGTTTTCGACTACGAGACCATCAAATAAAACCTAGAGGGGCTCACGATGAACATCCTCGATGCCTCTATAGATTATGTTCTGAGGCAGTACCAATGCCACACAGTGGGTGTGTCTGCTTCCATCGGTTGAATGCTCCGTAAAGTAGCATGGGTAGTCATATGTTATAATGAGCAACATCCTTGATGCTTTATTGTACATGAAGCCACATGCTTCACATTTTGATATTTTGGTCTTCGGACAAAAGCATTTTTTGTAAAATTTTATCGTTATATATATGAGGCTTCTACCATCTTACTTCTTGTACATACAAAGTGTGATTGGATTTTATAAATGTTTCAAATTTCTTTCTAACACATAATTATCCAATGCATCTGTTAATGTATTTAGGCATCTAGGAATGTGTTGATATTCAATATAATCAAAATGATGTTCCAAGAGGCAAATTCAAAAATATACCCTTAACAACGTAGGACTTCAGATAGAATACACATTACTCAATTGAAGGACCATTGTTGACAATTAAAATATCAACGAGGATTTTGTCCGCAAAGTATTGCTAAAGCCTATTAATTATAAGCTAATGACATATATAATACTAGTAGGTGGGACCCCATTGTAGATTGGAGAATCAGGTTCTTATTTGATGTTTTTGTTGTTGCTCGACACTGCTTGCAGGGCTCTACATGATTGATGGTGAAATATTGGTTCTAATTGCGACAAATGGATGATGGATAAGGCATGTTAAGTGTTGTTTATGTTTCTCTAGGCTCTAAATTCATGTTATGATGGCTTATGTTATCCATTTTTACCTTTTCTATATGTTCCTTGATTCATTACTGTGACACCTGCACAAGATACATGTTAGTAACAACACATAAGAGTAGTTGAAAAGACATAAAAGCAATATAAACAAAATACAAAAGGAAGAAACTAGACTATACTAATATGCTACACTATATGCATTGGAATTAAAAGGATTGTTGTTAGTCCTAGCTAATGGGGTTAGTGGCTATATGATTTATTGAGTTATATGGAAACACATGTGATATGTGTTTTAGTATGGTTGGCAATGGTTAATGTGACATAGGGTGGCACAGTTGGCAAATAATGGATGCTGGTTTTGATGCATGGATTAACTTGATGGATTAATGGAGGGTTGACTGGTCTGTACTATGTAATTAAATGGATAGAGGAAGGAAGTGACGTGCATTTACTTCACGTCACTCCATACTCCTTTCACTGGCTATCACCCTAGCTTGGCTATTGATCAATTATGTTGCGCTACGGTTAAGCTCTGATTTTCAAGCAGAGGAAGAACTGCTCGACCAAGCTCACATTTTAAGGCTCCTTGATTACAGGTATGTCTTTTTCACCATCCATGAACCCGCTCTAGTTATGAAATAGATATTGGTTCGGTGATATATGGGTCTATGCTTTTCTCGAGACTAGAAATTGTGTAAACTTGTGATATTTCTTTGGGGTGGATTGTTTGCGTGGTTTTCATTGCAAATGTAAATGATGGTTGAAGTCACAGTTTTATTGATTATTCTAAGTACCAGAGGCCATGAAGGCTCTTTGTCGTCCTTACTGGTCTTGATTGGAGGGTTTCATTCAGTCCAGACTTGACTAGTTGTCTCCACACAGTTCTTGTCACTTCGCCCGGTCATATTGTTGTTATGGGGTTGCTGGGTTTGATTTCAGACCACCTTGTGTCACTGTATATTGTTTCACTTGGGTATGGGCTCGTTTATACTATCGATGTTTGAATATTTGGTTAGGATGGCTATTATGCCAAGGGGATTTCTTTGAGATGGATTGTTATTTCATGGATTTGTTTTTATATTAGCATTACCTGGGTTGATTGGGGAAAAACGTGAGGGTTATGCCCTGTGTGTTCTGGGTGTTATTTATTGGCCCGTGAGGGACCTCTTCTCCTCTATTCTTAATCTATCCTTCTTGGTGAATTGTCATCTGGTCTTGAAAATATTTTGGTGTGTTCACCATGTTGTCTCGAAGGTTTCTCACCTGTTATTAGTGGTCGATTCCAGTTTCCCTGTGTTGGTTCCACAAAGAGAACCCTTGATTATTCAAGCCTGATTTTGATAAATGAACCAGTTATTTCTAGTCAAGTATGTTGTTCACTGTTGTGGAGTAGCGTTGATAATGGTTTGATTATAGGCTTGTCTTTGTGAATTAGGTTGATTACACAGTTGAAGTTTGGAATGAGGTTGGTGTATAATCACTATATTCATTTGTCATGACAACTGATTCGATGGCTCAGCATGTTTTAATTGATTGATTTGATAAATGGAATCAGGCATATCATCATTGCCTCCTTGTGTTGGATTGATGACTCAAACATTGTTATGGTTTGATTTGGAGTATGTTTCCTTGCGTTATGAGTTGAGTTGTATTTTTTCTACAACGTGTTATGAATTTAAATGATGGTTGTTGTTACTGTGTGTTTAAATTGCTCAATTGGGATCATTGCAATTTAAATAATTTATATTTTGTCCTAGTCGCCTACTGTGTATATTTTTTGGATATCGTGCATCGTATCAGTGGTTACGCCATGAGAAATGGGTACGGGTTCTGTGACAGTATGGTCTCATTACAATTTAATTGTTAAATGGAATTGAGGTATGAAATCAGGCATGTTTTTTGTGTCTTTGTTTGATTAAAGAAGTAATTCATGGATAGTGGTTGGTATTTTGAGGCTTAACAGAGTGGAAATAAGTGACTGTATGTTCATCTGGAATTTTTTTTAAAACATTAGGTGGATAAATGAGAAGAAACAAAACTCTTCTACAGGTTGTTGTGGAAAGCATATTGTCTTGTTTTCATGACACTGTGTTAAATATTTAATTGCGAACAGTGAGCAAGTTAATACATAGAATTGATTAATTCACACAGTAGTTGTTAATTGATCACTGTGATTATTTGGTTGATCTTTTATGTTAGATATAGAATGGTTTTATGGATTAATTAATTAATTTTATGAACAATATCCTCTCTCTTTCCCTACCATTATCTCACTTTTCTCTAATTACAATCCCCTCACCTTCCCCTATCCATTTTTCACTCCTTGTTCCTAAAATTTAATTACAGTTAAAAGAATTATGTATTGTAATAGTTTGAAATTGCAGTTTATTGGATGGATTACAGTGACATGTAGCTTGGTTTACATTACAGTTGATTGTGTGTTGTGTGTGAATAGTAACCATGATTGTTTTCCCCCTCATTTTAACATTTTTTGCTCAATACAAACCCCTCGCATATCCGAGGACCTTTTTGTTCACCCCCTGCTCATTGACAACAATTAAACAATTTGTATGGATTGGATTGCATGAGTCTGATATGTTGCTGAGCCAAAATTTATTTCATATTTTTAAGGGGTTTCCATGTATGGTTGTTAAAGAAACTATTTTCTAATCAATTATGCATACATGAATGAGCTTTTCAAGTAAAAGGTTGAAAATGGAGGCACACCATGCCCCTGACAAAGGGAAACCCACTACTGCCCCTTCCTCACCTTCAAATGATTTTGATAAATCTGTCTCCTCCCGCATGCATTTGAGGGACGATTGCTCTCATGTGATTAGTGAGATTAAGCCTAAAGGCTCCACACAGCCTACGACAAATTTAGAGAGACTAAAAGGTGATAGCAGAAACAAGGGAAAGATTTCCTCACAGACCAGGAAATATGGATTTTAAGTTTTATTTTATTTATTGTTGATGACAATTGACTTCAAAAATTTTGGACAACATGTTTTTTTTTGGATATATGAGTGATATATATTGGAGATAATTTCAAAAATCATGAGATAAATTGTCAAACATGAATGTGATGACGGGAGTCACAAGGAGGGATGTTTCTGTTTAATTAACTAGTTATGTTATGATTGTTAAGAGATAAAGGGAGTCACAAGGGGTCCCACCTACTAGTTTTATTTATTTAAAACCCTTATTATAATTTATTACCTTTCCCCCTAACTAATTTTTTTTTTGAGTTTTTAGTTAACTTAACTAATGAAGTAGTTCAACTACTTCAACCAATTCTAATTTATTTAAAGGAAAAAGGAAAGGGAGGAACACAAGGAAGATAGAAGGAGAAGCATACTAAGGTTTTCTCTTTGAGTTTGCGTTGAGATAGTTCAGTTTTAATTCATTCCTTAATTTATCACAAGCCTAATTCATTTTTATGATAGCAGGGTCTTATTGTAGACAACAAGATTCAGGTTTGAATTACATCATTCAGACACTTATTTTTCAGAGGTGTTGATCTATCTTTGATAGTCTGTGTAGACTTGCCTGCTTATGAATTAGTTTTCATGAATGACAAAGGATATTGTGCATAGTCAAGTGGGAAACAATCTATGGCAAGCTGATTCATCTTTTAGAGTTCAGTTTTTTATTTTCTGTCAGAGGTCCTTTTGTATGTTTCAATGGGGAAGTCTAAGTTTGACTTTGGTCCAAAAATTATTCATGAAATTTTGTAAAAAAGATGACTTGTTGATGAATTGGAATGAAATAAAAGATTGATGTATGTCTCATCTGTCTTGATTATCGACTTGGTGTCTTTACTTCTGCTTTACATTTATTTCAACAATTGTTATATTCAAAAAATCATATAAATAATTAATTTTCCAACAAGCTTTTATTTACAAAAATACTAGACTAAGCACTTGTAATCAATACTTGTGAGTTAGGATATTAATTTTGATGGCTATAAACATAGGGTGATATTCTCATCTATTTTTCTTTAGCCAAGCAGAATCTGAAAATGTTTAAGTAAGATCATTTCGTATCTTTTCCTCAACATTTATTTGGCGACCATACTGGGGAGATCTTCAATATCTCTCTGGTTAATTTTTATGCTTGATTAGCATCGAATACATATATTTTTTGATATTATTTTCTTTGACTATTTGATTCTTTAATGACTGTGCTTGTTGCAAGGTATCCCAATATTGAGCTCGTTCTTCAATATTAGACCAACATTGCTTTGAATCTGTTTAACACCATTTTAGACATTGCCAACACTCGTGTTGAGCTTAATCATTCATGGGAAGCCATTGAACGAGATATTAGTTCCCAGGAACATTGGGAAGCTAGACATAGACAACCTATAAATCAACAATAACCTTTTTTTTCCTTCAATTTTGGCCTTACTTTCATGTCCTTAGACTCTCGTGTTTCTAGAAGAAGAAAAGGCTTATCACCCAAAATTAATCCTATTGCTGAAATAGGAAGAAGGAACATTGTTTTATCGACCCAACAAAGTGATCTAAGGAGAAATTTGTCTGATTCATCATGTTATCACTCCAGGAGTCTTTCCTTGACTGTGAAGGGAATGAGCCTGGTAACTTAAATGTTAAATAAAGTATGGGAAATTGGATCAAGTCGGATGACTTAATAATCTCACTTTCACTCAAGATACATATGGATCCACTCAAAGACAAAATACCTTCAGCCATACTGTTCAAAAAATTTAATTAATATGTGGATATGTAAAGAAAGTTAATCATATCAGTAGAAACACATATACATGTACCAATGTGAATGACTGATTATAATAAATAGGAAATGCCTTGAGCTAAGTATATCAACAAAGAGATGAGGTGACAATCATCTGTCATTAGAAAAACCAATGCATACAAGTTTAGTATATCGATAAAGAGATGAGATGACAGTCATATGTCATCAAATATACATAAAACACTACATACAATCTTACTCATAAACATGGAGAAAATAGAATATGGAAAACTGAATAGAGTAAGCGAAAGAAGATTTTGTGTCAAGATGTATTCATCAATGTCTTCAATACATGAAATATGGTTACAAGTCTCCAAGATTGAACCACAGTCCCCAGACCGTTTCCTCCCTTTTTCCTCTTACATCTATGAGATTAAATAATATTTACAAATTAGTTTCAAGATCCTCAAAAAATGGATCTGAAAACCTCTTTTCCTATCTCAAATCCGAATTTGTGAGGTGGCTGGAAAAGACAGAAATTCCTGGAAATATATTGCTTAAAGATTTACTTGTATCTCTCAAATCAAAACAGATTTTGGAGAATCGAGAGAGGTTCTTGAAGAGGATCATGTGCTTGTGAAATAACTCTCTTTTTTTCCAAAAATACCTTTCCATCTGATCAGAATTTGTCTTCCAAAAAGGTGACTAAAACAGGAAAATCCAGATTTCCAAATCTAGTCATATTCCTACATTTTAGGATTTGATCCCTAGAATGTTTCTATTGATGAAATGAAGTGTCACCTGCACTCATGGATGGTATTTGATAATGTTTTTGAGTACTAGTCATCATGTGCTCTTAAATACACTCTAACCTAGTCGAATTTTTACTTTCTGTGCATTCTGGAAAATTTTTGCACTTTTGGTGGCTAACAGGACCAAAATAGAGCATCCTTAGGCACTGAAAGCTGCAACTTTCGGTGGCTAACAGGACCGAAACAGAGCATCCTTAGCCACCGCAAGATAATTTTTGGTAATTTTTACATTCAAAATATAGAGTACTTATTTCTTGAAAAGATAAGTCTAAAACTCATCTTAAAGACATTTAACTCAAGAATAACAAAAATCTTTCATCTAATGACCATCCTATCACCTAATGACAATAAATTGGAAAAATTATTTTAGGAGATAACACATCTAGTTTGTCTTTCTTTCCCTCACCTATTATCCACAATATGACATCTAGTGGTGGCTCTGGTGGCACTGGAAGTGCTTCCTCTTCTCAATCTTCATCTTCTTCAGTGATTGGTAGCTTATATAGCCACCATATCCCTGTCTAGTCTACCACCAATCCCACCAAAGTCATTAAAAAGTATGGGCTTTTTCAGTTTGAAGAAGACGCCACAACCACACCATGGCATGTGTCCTCTCCTCTTAACCTAGCACTTGCTACTCGTCCACTTCCTAAATTCAAGGAGCATCTCCCTAGGTTTTCGATAAATAACATTGTCACTACAAATGAACACTTGGTGGAATTTTCTAATGTTTTTCACAACATAGGGGCCAATGAAAATGATACATGCATGCACTTATTCGTCAATTCCTTGGAAGGAATGGCCGTGGCCGATTTATTTGACCTTCCTCCTAATATTTTGTCTAATTGGGAGGAGTTAATATATTCGTTTAGGTCCACCTATGGGAAACATAAAATCCCAACCGAGAAGTTAAGGATGGTGAGACCATCAATTCCTTCAACTTGCATTTCACTAAGTTATACAATCAAATCCCTGAACTCATTCGACCTCAGAACCAAGATTCTTTCATGCATTACTACAATGCATTACCTTCCCCCTACCATCATAGGCTTGAGGAAAAGGCCATTGATAATCTCGGTTCTGCTCTGCATACTTGTTTAGAGTATGAAGAACAACTTGAAAGAACAGGTCTTCCTCAGGGAAAATCAATTAAACATACATACATGTCCTCCCTCTTACAACTAGTACAAGATATGAACAATTGTATGATAGCATATGAGTGAAGGGGGATTGTCTCCCCTCTCACCCCTGGCGCTTCATCCTCTTCTACACCTCTCTTTAGAAACCCAACTGAAAATAATTTTCAGCCTAAAGTTATCTTGCCTCGAAGTTGGTGTAAATTTTGCGAGGAACACCATGAGGAAGCCACATGTGAGGTAAGGAAGAGTGCCAGAGATAAGATATTTAGTAAAAGACCACAAACTACCATCATTGTCCTATATTTTGTAGAGACATAAGATGTCATGATCATCAATACTAGGAACAAATCCTATGCCCCCAAAGGAAAATTTGACCCTCCCCGCAATTCTTCTAGCCCGAGCTCATCCTCACCCGCTGCTACTATTCAGGTTCTTAATGTCCCTGATAGTCAAGGAATAACTTCCCCTCTCCCCTCTTCCAAGTACAATATCTTGAATCAGTTGGCCAACATCAAAGAAGATGCAACCCTTCTGGACATGGTTTCTATCCCTAAACAATAGATGCATCTGAAACAATTCATGGAAGGAAAATATTTCGTTGTAGCAAATCTTTCTGAAGAGGTAAACAAAAAGGATTTGTCTATAAATAAAGTAGGTGTCCATAACTTTAGATATCCTGTGAAAAATCCCCCTTTTTATATTTCTGTAAATATTATGGATAAGATTTCCCATTGTTTCCTCATTGATGGTGGTTCGGGCCCAAGTGTGATGTCGAAGATTATTATGGAAGAGCTAGGCTTGTCTTGTACAAATGAAAACACTAGAAGTATTATCTCCTATAATAGTTTGTAGCAAACGACCATAGGTGAGATTAAATATGTGACCTTATTTTTGTGCGCACACCCTAAAATAAGGACAACCCTTGGCATTCAGGTAATTGATATGTCAGTAAGCCATTACTCAATCATGTTGGGAAGAGATTGGCAAGATTTAACATGTGTATACCTTTCACTCGACAAAACACATTTATCCGTTACTCGGAATGGTAAAAACATTATAGTCCTTAGAGAGGGAAGGATTTCACCCTACATAGAGAGTGTCCCATAGCCTAATGTAAAATATATCGAAGAGGACCTAGGAGTGTACTCCATTTTTGTCGAGGAGCATAACATTCCCTTGGAACACATTGATTTAGATGATGGTATCTGTCACATGCACTTTGATGGTTCATGCTCCAATGAAGGTAACAGAGATAGAATTATCTTGATTACTTCTATAGCAAAAATCCATAACTTTTCTTATAGGTTGCAGTTCACTTTCACAAACAATGTCACTGAATTTGAAGCTTTATTATTAGGCATTGAAAATTCTTACAATCTTGGTTGTGGTCACCTTGGAGTTTTTGGGGATTATGAGCTTGTTGTGAACCTTGTACGTAAGATTTACTCCCCTAGCAACAAGTTGATGAAACGATATACCCAAACTCTTTGATCACTTATCTTGAACCTTTTATCTTTCAACATCACTCATGTCAAGAGGGAGTTAAACTCAATGGTTGATCGCTTAGTTATTTTTGTAGCCTCCCCTAATCAGAAACTTCTTCCACACAGACATTATTGTACCTTTCAATCTCTATATCGTCCACATATCCCCGACAATGTAGAATCTTGGCAGGTCTTCCCTAACGATGAGAGAATTTGTTCTTTTATTCAAAATGAACCTTTTAAGCCTAAGGAAATTATATCCATAGAAGATAAAAAGATTCCCAAGGGCTTGACTCCCAAGGAAATAGAGAGAAAATTGAAGAAGAGGAGTCGAAAAGGAAGGTGGGTGAAACCATATCCTTGAACATTGGGACACCCGAGGCTCCAAAGAATGTTAAAATAGGTGCCAAATGTTCAAATGAAGAGAAAATGAAGTTTTCCAAGCTACTTAGTGAATTTCAAGATGTTTTTGCTTGGTCTTATGAGGATCTTCGTGGTTTTCATCCTGGTATTATACAACATGCCATCCCCATTGAGGATGGCATAAAACTGGTTAGGAAAAAACAAAGACCTATCAACCCTGCGCTAGAAGAAACTATTCGAAAGGAGTTGGAAAAATTCTTGAAGGTTGGAATCATCTTTCATATCAAGTACTCTGACTGGTTTCAAATTTGGTAAGATCAGATTATGCGTTGATTTTCATGCATTAAATCTAGCTAGTATAAAATATCACTTACCTCTCCCTACCATGGAAATGATTTTACAGCAAGTTGCAGGGTCACAAATGATGTCCTTACTTGATGTTTTCCCGGTTACAATCAAGTCAAGTTTAAAAGGGCAGATAAATAAAATCCACCTTTATTACTCATTGGGGTACCTTTTCTTATGAACGTATGTCTTTTGGATTATCTAATGCAAGTGCCACTTTTCAAAGAGATATGAAAATATCTTTCGACGATTTGATCAGCAAGATCATTTAGATCTACCTAGACGACTTAATTGTTTACTCCAAAACTCGATCAGATCATTCTGGTCATTTGAGAAAAGTTATCATGTGATGTAGTAAATTTGACATCTCTCTAAATCCTTCTAAGTCCATTTTTGACGTTACTGAAGGAAAGCGCCTTGGACACATTGTCTCTAATTCAAGAATAAGCACTGATCCTGAAAGGATTGTTTCTATCCTTAAACTACCTGCTCCCACTTCCAAGAAGGAGGTTCAATCTTTTATGGGGGTTATTAACTTTGTCCGTAGGTTTGCTCCAGATTTTTCTTTGATGGTCAAACCAATTCATAATCTTCTTAAGCAAGATCATTCTTTTTCTTGGACATATGATGTCGAAAATGATTTTAAAGGGATTAAGAAATAAATTAGTTCTGCACCGGTTTTGGCAAAGCCGGATTTTGAGAAGGAATTCACGATATATACTAATGCTACCGAGGAAGTAGTTTTTGCTATCCTCATGCAAAATGATGACCAAGGTAATGAAAAACCAGTGCCTTACATGAGTCAAAGTTTGTCTGATGATGAATTTAAATATTCTTTTATTGAGATGCACACTTTCTCTCTTGTTAAAGTTGTTGAAAAGTTTCGCCACTTCATCTTAGGTAAGCACGCGCTAGTAAAAGTCTCTTTACTTGTTGTCAAGTTTTTGTTCTCATAGACTTATATTTCAAAGAATCTTGCACATTGGCTTGCCAATATCCAAGAGCATGATTTGAATATCGTGACTTCTACCACTATCAAGGGATGTGACTTAGCCCTTCACTTAGCTCAGCATGCTGAGAATAGAGAAGAAATTGAGGAAGAGAATAGTTCCCTATCAGCTCTCTTTTACATTAATAACCAGATCTTCCCTGTGCCTGAACATCCCTGTTATAAGAATTTGGTTTATTATTTACAAAACTGAAGATGTCCAGACAACTTAGACACTTATCAAAGGAGAAGGCTTCGTCTTGAATCTGCAAGATACATCATTATAGGAGACTTCTTGTTTTGAAGATCTGTTGATGGTGTGTTTCTTCGATGTGTAAACAATGAGGACACATAGAAATTTTTGCAAGAAGCTCATGGTTCTTCAAGTTATTTCATTCATGTAGGAGATTATTTTTCTTCTAAAACCACTACTTTCAAGATTATTAAAAAATTATAATATTTGGCCTTCAATCTTCTCTGACTCATACATTTTTTCTAGATCTTGTGACAAGTGCCAAAAATTTGTAGGGAAAGAACGACTTTCAGCCATGCCATTACAACCTGTCCTCCCAGACTTTCCCTTTTTAAAGTGGGGATTTGATTTTATTGGTTCTATTAATCCTCCATCTTCAGTAGGAAAATTTTTTATTTTGACAACAACAGATTATTTTATAAAGTGGGCTGAAGTTGTCCCACTTAAGAATTCAACAAATGATCAAGTAATTTCCTTCCTTGAAAATAACATTTTTTCCATATTTGGTCTTCCATTGGAAATTATTATAGACAATGGTCCCGCTTTCATTTCTGCTAAGATGACCCAATTTTTAGCTAAGTTGGGGGTTAAACATTTCACCTCATCAGCTTACTATCCCCAAGGGAATGGGCAGGCTGAGTCTACCAACAAAAATCTAGTAAGAATCGTCAAAAGGCTCATCGAAGATAAGCCTCGTCAATGGCACACTCTCCTCACTTACTCCCTTTGGGAAGATAAAACTACCACTAAGGTAAGCACCGGTTGCACTCCATTCCAGCTTGTTTATGGTCAGGAAGCCCTCATGCTAACTGAGATGGAACTTTCTTCCTTAAGGTTGATGCTACAGATTGAAGAATTAAATTCTTCTGATGTTTCACAAAGGATAAATGCACTCCTATCCTTGGAAGAGAAAAAGATGTTTGCTTTGGATAATATTAAAAGGAGACAACAAATGGTTTAGAAGTATTTCAACAAGAGTGTCAATACTATCAAATTTAAAGTTAATGAAAAAGTATTGTTGTGGGATTCATCTCACGCTGATAGAGGGAGACATTCAAAATTACAAAAACTATGGTTGGGTCCTTTCAATATTGCTTTTGTCTTGGGTACTAATTCTTACATTCTAAAGGATTTATAGGAGCGATTGTTTCCCTACAACACTAACGATTCTCACTTGAAACATTATGTGGAACCAACTTGAAGAGTTCTATTGTTGTTTGGATTTTCTGTATACTAGTAGTCTAGCTCTGCTTGCTTTTTTGCACTATTTTTCATTCCCTCTTTTATAGTAGTTTGATTTCTTATTTCTATTTTAATAATTTCCTTCTTCTTTTACATTTCTGTCATCTTATTTTATGCTATTTTAAATTTTGTAGTCTTATTTCTGTCATGATTTTTATTGCTTTTTCATCTTTTAGTTGATTTTGGTCAAGTATAAGACGTTGGATCATTTCTTCCATAGTGACACTCATGCAAGCCATTGTTAGTCAATAACAATCAAGCTTACAAAACTGTTACGATGTTTTCTCTGAAAGCACACTTGAATCTATTATCTTCTTTCATTGTTGTCTTATAAATAAATGGGTTATCTCCCACTTTTGTTTTCCTTTTCTTCATCCATTTGAGAGTTAAAAGAGAAAGTCCATAAATTTTTATCCTTGGAGTAAAGAGAAGATTATGGTTGAATGATTATGCATACAAGGATAAATCCCCTCATACTTAACATTTTCCATGAGTTATTCCCAAATTCCCGATCAATTTTCCATTAAATATGCTCACTTCCCCCTGTTGCATAATCATTCTAATTATACCTTCTTGATCTATTGTTCTTGGTCTGCGAAACCATGACTTCTGAGTTCTAAATCAGTTGAAAACAAATTTCCCTATGGAGTCGCCAGTTTGTTGACGATTAAAATCGCAACGAGGATTTCACATGCAAAGTATTGCTAAAGCCTATTAATTATAAGCTAATGACATATATAATACTATTAGGTGGGACCCCCTTGTAGATTGGAGGATCAAGTTCTTATTTGATGTTTATGTTGTTGTTCGACACTGCTTGCAGGGCTCTACATGATTGATGGTGAAATGTTGGTTCTAATTGCGACAAATGGATGATGGATAAGGCATGTTATGTGTTGTTTCTATTTCTCTAGGCTCTAAATTCATGTTATGATGGATTATGTTATCCATTGTTACCTTTGCTATCTTTTCCTTGATTCATTACTGTGACACCTGCACAAGATACATGTTAGTAATAACACATAAGAGCAGTTGAAAAGTGATAAAAGAAATATAAACAAAATACAAAAGGTAGAAACTAGACTATACTAATATGCTACACTATATGCATTGGAATTAAAAGGATTGTTGTTAGTCCTAGCTAACGGGGTTAGTGGCTATACGATTTATTGATTTATATGGAAACACATGTGATATGCATTTTAATATGGTTGGCAATGGTTAATCTGACATAGGGTGGCGCATTTGGAAAATAATGGATGTTGGTTTCGATGCATGGATTAATTCAATGGATTAATGGAAGGTTGGTTGGCATGTACTAAGTAATTAAATGGATAGAGGATGGAAGCGATGTGCATTTACTGCACTTCACTCCATACTCCTTTCACTGGTTGTCACCCTAGCTTGGCTATTGATCGATTGTGTTGTGATACGGTTAAGCTCTGATTTTCAAGCAGAGCAAGAACTGCTCGGCCAAGATTGCGTTTTAAGGCTCCTTGATTATAGGCATGTCTTTTTCACCATCCATGAACCCGCTCTGGTTATGAAATAGATATTGTCTTGGGTATGTTTTCTCGAGACGGGAAACTGTGTAAACTTGTGATATTTCTCTAGGGTGGATTGATTGCCTAGTTTTCATTGCAAATGTAAATGATGGTTGAAGTCACAATTTTATTGATTATTCTGAGTACCAGAGGCCATGAAGGCTCTCTGTTGTCCTTACTAGTCTTGATTGGTGGGTTTCATTCGGTCTAGACTTGATTGGATGTCTCCACACAGTTCTTGTCACTTCGCCTGGTCATATTATTGTTATGGGGTTGTTGGATTTGATTTCAAACCACCTTGTGTCATTTTATATCGTTTCACATGGGTATGGGCTCGTTTATACTATCCGTGTATGCGTATTTGGTTACAATGGCTATTATTCCAAGGGGCTTGCTTTGAGATGGATTTCTATTTCATGGATCTGTTTTTATATCAGCATTACCCGGTTTGATTGGGAAAAAATGCGAGAGTTATGCCATGTCTGTTTTGGGTGTTATTTATTGTCCCATGAAGGACCTAGGCTCCTCTCTTCTTAATCTCTCCTACCTAGTGAACTATCACGTGGTCTTTAAAATCTATTAGTGTGTTCACTGTGTTGTCTCAAAGGTTTCTCACCTACTCTTGGTGGTCGATTCCAATTTCCCTTTGCTGGTTCCACATAGCAAACCCTTGATTATTCAAGCCCGATTTTGGTAAATGAACCAGTTAGTTCCAGTCAGGTATGTTGTTGATTGTTGTGGAGTAGCGTTGATAATGGTTTGATTATGGGCTTGACTCTGTGAATCAG
The DNA here is from genome assembly GCA_009831015.1 of Picea engelmannii. NCBI lineage: Eukaryota > Viridiplantae > Streptophyta > Pinopsida > Pinales > Pinaceae > Picea > Picea engelmannii. Next base: position 125,981 of record ML780773.1, on the reverse strand, counting down.
ATTGATTACACAGTTGAAGTCTAAAATGAAGTTGGTGTATAATCACTATATTCGTTTGTCATGACAATTGATTCGATGGCTCAGTATGGTTTTAATTGATTGATTTGAGAAATGGAATCAGGCATACCGTCACTGCCTCCTTGTGTTGGATTGATGACTCAAACATTGTTATGGTTTGATTTGGAGTATGTTTCCTTGCGTTATGAGTTGATTTGTATGTTTTCTACAATGTATTATGAATTTAAATGATGGTTGTTGTTACTGTGTGTTTAAATTTCTCAACCAGGATCATTACAATTTAAAGAATTGATATTTTGTCTTGGTTGCCTATTGTGTATGTTTTTGGGATATCGTGCATCATATTAGTCGTTACACCATCATAAATGGGTATGGGTTTTGTGACAGTATGGTATCATTACAATTTAATTGTTAAATGGAATTGGGGGATGAAATTGGGCATGCTTTTTGTGTCTATGTTTGATTAAATAAGTAATTCATGGATAGTGGTTGATGTTTTGAGGCTAAACAGAGTGGAAATAAGTGACTATGTGTTCATTTGGAAATTGTTTTAAAACATTAAGTGGATAAATGAGAAGAAACAAAACTCTTCTACATATTGTTGTTGAAAGCATATTGTCTTGTTTTGATGACACTATGTTAAATATTTATTGCAAATAGTGAGCAAGTTAATACACATAATTGATTAATTCACATAGTAGTTTTTAATTGATCACGGTGATTATTTGGTTGATATTTTGTGTTTGATATAGAATGGTTTTATGGATTACTTAATTAATTTTATGAGTAATATCTACTCTCTTTCCCTACCATTATTTCACTTTTCTCTAATTACAATCCCCTCTCCTTTCCCTATCCATTTTTCACTCCTTGTTCCTAAAATTTAATTACAGTTAAAAGAATTGTGTATTGTTGTTAAGAACCAAATATCAATATAGCATAGAAAAACCTCAGAATAAGTACTCAACACCTTGAAAAAGAGATAATTTCAGATAATAAGCCTCTTTGAGGGGGCAACCTCCTTTTACCCCACATAAATGTTCAAGTCCAAGATGAATCCAAATGAAAATGTCTCCTTGGTATATATAGGAGACTAGGAGGTATAATTACAACTAATGGAATAAAGTCAACATAAATAAAATAACATTACGAATGTAATATGCCCCAATTAAGGGGTAATGAGCCAATATTAGGGCTTAACATGCCCCTCCCCTTGAGACAAGTGTTGTCCACAATGCTTGAGTAACTTTGGATGCTTCTGTATAAAAGACTCATCTTCCCAAGTGGAATCTTCACCTGGTAGTTTCCTCCATTTAATGAGATACTCTGAAATGGATCTATTCCTCAGCTGGTGAATTCTTGTGTCAGTGATGGCTTCAGGCTCCAATATGTTTTTTCCTTCCTCGTGAAGTTCTAGAAATATAGTTTGAACTTGGATCTTGTCGCCTATAACCTTCTTTAATCATGAAACATGGAAAACTAGGTGTACTCATGAAGATGCAGACAACTCCAATTTTTATTCCATAGTACCAATCTTTTGCAACACCTTATAAGGGCCATAGTACTTTGGCGATAATTTATTATCCTTCTTGGCTTGCTTGAGGGACATCTGTTTGTATGGTTGTAGTCTTAAAAACACCCAAACCCCTACTTCAAAACTTATTTCACTATGATGTTGATTTGCTTGTTGTTTCATGCAATTCTGTGCCATGGTCAGGTTGTCCTTTAAGATTTGGAGAACTTGTTGTTGATGCTTGATGTGATCTTCCACTTCTTGAGCCTTAGATTTTTATTTTAGAGAAGAAGTGATGGAAGGAGGGTGGTATCCATAGAGTGCCATAAATGGTGTCATTTTTGTTGCAGTATGAAAGGAAGTGTTATACCACCATTCTGCCAAGGGTAACCATTTGAAGCATTGTGTTTGTTTATCAGAGA
>ML780773.1:91820-112043 GCA_009831015.1 Picea engelmannii | reverse complement strand
TCTGGATGCACTACTGTTTTCACAAGAATATACAACAACTGATCTCTATAAAGTAGACTAAGATTTTTCAGTAAAAGAAAAGTTAAAAATTGATTGATAGCTCAAATACTGATTCACCCCCCCCTCTCAGTATTTTCCAACAGGTCTTGGTAGTCATGAGACTCCGACTCAAATAGTATATCACATGCCCGTCATGTGAATCATCCTCTTGGACTAAGACCATAGCAATGGTAGAGTCTGAAGCAACTAAGTAGAGGAAGTAATCTCGGTTGTAGTCAGGGGGAAACAATAATGGTGTATGGGTTAAGGAAAGTTTCAAAGCTTCAAAGGCTTTGTTTGCAGTATCATCCCACACAAAATCATAACCTTTCTTGAGTATCTAAGTGAATCCTTTAGCCATTTCAGCGTAATTGGGGATGAAACGATGAAAAAAGTTTGCCTTCCCTTGCAAACTTTGGAGCTGGCATAGTGTGGAAGGACGAGGTAGATTAAGAATAGCCTCAACCTTCAAGGGCTCTACTTGAATCCCATGTATCGACACGATAAAACCAAGAAGTTATCCAGACTCCACACAAAAAACACATTTGTGTGGGTTCAAACGTATGTGATAATAACGACAATGTAGGAAACTAGCCCTTAAATGTGTCAGGTGATCTTGGCGACACATGGAATGTGTTGGGAGGTCGTCAAGATAGGGTTTCACAATATACTTAATATCATGAAAAGTGTAATACATAGCACACTGAAAGGTCGCACCAACGTTCTTGAGACCAATGGGTGATTTCCGGTAGGAAAAGGTTCCCCAAGGGCAAATAAAAGCAGTCTTGTATTGATCCATTGGTAAAATATTAATTTGATTATAACTAGATAAATCGTCCATCAAGGAGAAGATTTCACTCCCGACACAATTGTCAACAATCTGGTTGACAAAAGGGGTAGGATAATTTTCCTTAGGACAGGCTTTATTTATATCTTTATAATCTATGCAAACACAGATCTTATCTTCTTTCTTATTTACCAGAACAAGATTGGATATCCACTCGGTCAAAGCCACAAGATAGACAAAGCCAACTTTAAGAAGTTTTTCAAATTCAACCTTAATAGTAGCGGCTTTACGTGGATGGAATGGGTGAAGTCTCTGTCGGATGGGTTTAGAATCCAGATATTTCTTAATTTCATGCACAACAATATTAGGATCAATACTTGGAATTTATTCATAACTCAAGGAAAAAATGTCAAAGAATTCCTGAAAAAGGGCTTTATAGGTGCAAACCTCATCACTAGAACATGAGGAACTAGTATGGACATTTTCCATGACTCTGGGTTTAATCAATATGTCAAGAGGGATGGTAGGTGAAATGTTACTCAAGTTCCCTTCATACAACACATCTTGCATTGACACAGGAACTAAAGAAATAACAACAACGGTCGACGAAGTCGAAATCCGTTGGCAACTCTCCATGGTATCACATTCTAGGAAAAGAATGGAACGATGATGTCCATCGTCCCATGGAGTATATTCCGTAGACATTACTAACATGATAATCTCATTAGTAGGAAAGATCACGTGGAACAGATCATGAGATTAATCACAAAGAGAAGGAGGAGAGGGGTTTTCTGATTGAATACCTTGATAAGCAGATTCAACCAGACTCAAAGGCATTTTGTCGTCATAACGAAGGTAATCACCAGATCTAGGTACTACCCATGGGTCATATGACTTAGAGGTTTCACGAAAAATGGTTGAGATCATGTTAATTGAGGCAACAAGAGGAGGGGGAATATCGGGTGGTGGGATTGGAATTGTAGCCATCAAAGTCGAATATTTTAAAAGACCCACATCGACATTCTCGTAACCAGGGCGTGTCTTTGAGATAAAAGGCACATTTCTAGTATGGGAATCATAATTAAATAAGGCTAGTTGGTCGATAGTAACGACCTTTCCTTGGTGCAGGAATCGTAACACATGGAAAATGGTAGACACAACTACTTGCATGGAATCAATCTAGCTACGGCCAAGTAGAATATTATAATCCAGAGGTGCATCGAATACCTCAACCTCTACATTGATCAATTTACCTTCCAACATAATATACAACGAAGGAAGAACATCGTAAGGTTTAAATCCTGTACCATTGAAGGCCTTAAGTGTATTGTGTGATTCAGTGAGGGAAGGAGAGTCGATAGCTTTCCAACAAGTAATAGACATAATGCAAGTCGAGGCTCCTTCATCAATAACAGTTCTATAGATATTCTTGTTTTCAACAACAACTTGGATCTGAAATGCTAACTAAGGAGGAAGCCTTGGAACGTGATATTCCAAGTCAAATATTATCAAATTAGTATTTGTAGGATCAATTCCACCAATGGCCTTTAATAGTTCCTTACATTGAGTAGGGAAAATTTGAAGGACTTCAAGAGCCAACATCGTAGAGGGTTCTTGCGCAAGGTCTTCTACAATACTATAGTTTTGGGCAGCACGTGCATGAGGGTTGCATGCAGACTTTCGATCAATGAACTTGGGAGGAGGGAGAAGAACTATATTGGGACCCGGTCTTTCAAGATGAAGAAGACCATTTGGTGGTGAATTTGGAGGAGAAGGTTGAACCAATGAAGGTGGTATATTATCAACGTTCTCTTTTGACGTAGAGTAATCTTTGGCTCGAGTTGCAACTGCAACTTCGTTCTTTTTAGAGTCACCGGTACACATAAGAACATAAGATGATGTAGAAGGAGAAGCTTAGTCATGAATGACCAGTTGGGCCTGCAGCTGAGAAGGGAAAGTTTGTGACAAAAAAATGAGTGTAGAAGGTTTCCCAGTCCCTTGGAGGAACTTAGTAACCTCAACGCATCTTGGACAATATTTTGTGTAATGATTGTCACCACAAATAAGACAAGGGTAACGAGGTTTACATTTATCTTTCTCATCGACGGTCTGCATTTTGGATTTATTAGATTGTGGATTATTATTTTTATCCTCCTTGTTCTTACCCTTCCCTTTATTTTTATTTTTATTCTTCCTGGTAAGTGTGGATTGAACAAAATTAACTTCAATAGTCTTACCGGAGGAAGGAGTAGGAGTAGGAGTATTTTGTACATTAGAATTATTAGATTTGGGATTGGTGTGACCGGCATACGTACAATGAGTCTCGACATGAAAGGTGACAATCACACCATCAACGGCATGAGAAGTTGTTGGAGGTCTTGGGGTAGGATTTTTGGAAGGACGAGGAGAGTTAGGGATCAAATTGTAAAGTGTTCATGTTTGTGAATAAACGAGATCTAGATACTGAGCATGACTAATCGCCTTCTCTTCAATGAAAACACCACCCATGGTGACATCATGAGAAATAGGTCGAATGAGTGATTTGGTGAACCACTCAGACAATAGTTGATCAAGAAGAGGAACTTTGATTAAGTGTATTCTCCTTCTCCACTCATGGATGTGATCAGAAATATGAGTGGACGAGGATTTCTGATTGTTTAAAAGAACTCAAAATTTTGGTTCCTGTCTCGTATTGAATTGGCAATTGGTATGTGTCAAAAGGGCCATGGCTAGGGTGTTAAAGTCATTAAAGAAACCTCGTGGTAACTCAAAGTACCATTTTGTTGCCGAACCCATGAGATTTCATTGGAAAAGTTGTAATCTTATGGAATCGTCCATCAATGAGTTGGAAAAACACCAAAGATGGAAATTCATAACATGATTATTCGGGTCTTCGCCCGCTCGACTTTCAAACTTAGGAATTTCATACGGTAACTTGGTCGGTATGACGGGCCACTACGAAGAATTTAAAATAGGATCGTTCAAAATCCTAGACAAATCAGGAAAATCCAAAGTGGCCAGTAAAGGAAACTATATGTTCACTTGAGGAAACTGGTATTTCTGAGGGGGAAGCCACGTAGGTATACCAGTAGGACCATAAGAAGTCTTTAAATAATTAGACAGTCCTGATAGGTTCGGTTGTGGAGGATTTTGAGGGAGATAGCCCACAGGATTGGGTTGATTAGGTATGTTCCCTTGGATAGGAACATTAGATTGAAATTTTTGACCCCAAGTGGGATTCAAATAACCTGGATATGGTTGACTGAGTTTAGGGGGTGAAACATAATTAACTTGAGGATGTTGCCCCCCAAACGGTTGCAGATTTACTTGGAAAGGAATATTTCAAGGTTGAGATTGTAACACAGGTACATGTTGTCCATAAATTGGGTTATGGACTCCAACTTGAGGTTTCCCCCCAGGTTGAGGTTGTCCCCCAATCTGAGGTTGTCCCCCAAATTGAGGTTTCCCCCCAGCCTGAGGTTGACCTCCAACAAAAATCTGGAAAACATAAGCGATAGAATGACTAGTGCCCCCAACTATATTGGGTCCACTAGGGCTAGAACAATTAGATCCTCCTAACAAAGGTAGAGGAGGAACGTAAACCAACCTAGAGAGAATTTGGGCAGGTGTAGGAACAAATTGACTTATAGCGTTATACCCAGGAAGAACAAAAATTCCAGACCCTCCAGATGGATTCTGGGTAGGGATAGCAAAGAAAGTGTTCAAAGTTTTATACCCAGGGGGAAGTGACGGATTTGGTCTAGGTGGAAGTGGCATTCCAATAGGAGCTTGAGTGATAACCACATTTCTGGTATAAACCATGGTAGCTTGTGGGACCATAATACAATGGGCCATTTGGAGAGGAATAATTGAGTGAGAACCAACCAACAATTGGTCTGAAATAGTGGTGACACTATTGGTAGTACCAGTAAAATGATCTAAAGGTACCATATAGGTAACAAACATCTCAGGCACTTGTGATGCCATAGGTTGATCGAGACTCACTCCTAGGTTTCCATAAGATCACGTATTGTCTAGTATCAAAGGGACAAAACTAGGATTAGAAGTTTCGACAGTGTGAGTCGGGGTCCTAAATGATTCACTGTGAAAAAGTGGATCCTCTACTCCAGATCCTACTCTAGGTCCAGTAGGTACTCTAGTACTCTCAACAACAACAATTTCTCCCGATGAATTCATCTGAAGCAAATGTGAGTCATGTCTAATACTCAATAATGGATTTTGGGGAAGTCGGAAAGCCTCTAAAGAATACAAAACAATTTGAAATCCTTATAAAGAGTGTGTGCTTCCAACCTTAGAAACTACTTCGTTATTGACTAATCCCTCGGGAGAGCCTTCTGGTGAGTTAGGAAGCAAAGGGATATAACCTTTCGGATCTTCCGGGGGTATCCCTTGCATCCTACATGAATGACTAAGGTCAATGTTTGCTGAAACAAGTAAAGAATGAAAAAAGTCTATGGCCAACTAGAGAAAACAAACAACACTCACTAGTAAAATCTAGAAATCAAACCAAGCAAACAAACCTTCTTATTTTAAAGTCACTAGTTGGTGATGAAATCCAACGTCATGAAATCAAGACAAGAAGGGGTTGGGATAAAGCGGGTGGAAAAGTTACGTTGACGACCTGATTAACAGACTTACATCCTGGTGCAAGCTCCCACACATAATCGTGGGTATACCCTCCAAGGAGCCCGAGTGAGTTTAGCCAACGTCGATTCCAGGTATCGTGAATACTTTCCCCTCCATAGTCACCTCATGTAAAGACCCTAAAGAGATAGGCTACTAAGGTTACCAACTACAACAGTGATGTTTGGGGAAACAATCGACAGTCCGATCCACGCGTAAACGCATGGTATCTAGCCCAAAATCAACTCGAGAGGATCACACACATAATCGTGGGTATACCTTCAAGTGACCCCCGATAATATGCACAATATCTACACCAATACCAACAAAGAAGGGTGAGTAACTCTGCCAGTCCTAATGCGACCTCATGATTGACCCTTGTGTTAGAAGGGCTTCCCACGACAAAATGTAGAAATTGGATTTGAACTCTCCCTATCGAAAGATACTATTGTGTGTTTTGATGCTTTGGCGAGTGTCCTTACAACCTATTAAAAAGCATTATCCTAGCTAATGTTGGTGAAAAGAATCCCTAGAAAATAAAAGTTGCTAATAAATTTTAAATTTATGCTATGTTTTAATGGTTGTTGTTTACTCAAAAGGGAAATGAAAATGAAATTGTTGATGTTGTGACCTTGACCCAATAAAATGAAAAAAGAGATGAATGTGCATTTTTTCAATTCAATGAACTCTAATTACAGTAGGGAGAAGGTATTATTTTGAAGTACAAAAATCTATGAATTGCAATTTCTTAATTTCGAATGAACACAATTCCAAATAACCATGAACTACAAAATTTTCCAATTCTTCTCTTTAACAAATATTTTGAATGTAAAAATTTTCTCATGAAAGATTACTAAAAAGAATAAATGAATTCAATCCTTCCTTTTCAAAACAAAGTCAAAGATGTGATGAATAAAGGAAAATGTAATCCAAGAAAATCAAGACATTCTCAACACAATTCCCAAATCAAATTCTCAATATAGACAAAAATGAAAAAGACAAGAAAACCTTTTGTCATATGCAAGAAAAAAGTGTTTCTTAATCACCAAACAATATGGAAAGTAAAATCAATCCAAAAATTCATACAAACCAAAGAACCTTTGTCAAACAAGAACTCGGATCAAAGATCAAGAGAATATATCCTTGCGACAAAGATGAAAAACAAAAAACTTGCAAAATGCAAAGAAAGACGTTCAATCATTGAAAAACAACCACAAGAAATATTTAAACTCATGAATCAATAAAACACTGGCATCAGAAGTTCACCCTAGGAAACTAAGGCAAATCTAGGTGATAAAATACAAATTGACTCACTCCAACAAATTCTAGAGGAGTCATCGTAGGCTGGGTATGGGACACAGTGCGACGAACAAAGGTCGTCATAGGCTACTAGAAGAGCATAGTGCGACGTTGTAGCACTGTATTGGTCAAGCAGGATGCGATGTCTGAGGGTCATCGTAGGATGCCAGTATGGAGCAATGCGATGATCTCTATAAATGAAGAAAAAATGGGAGAAAGACAAAATATCTAATTGAACTTCCAGACCTAGGGAGAATAGATGGATCACCCACAAACTTAGAGAGTGAATTTAATTAGAAGGCAGGATAAAAACAAATGGGAAGAAAAAAATCAAAAGTAAGTCATATCCCTGGTATGGTCGCCAATTGTTTTATGGGATTAATCGGTAAATGTGGACATAAACAGATCTCCCTAAATCCAACTGGATCTAGAACAAAACAGAAAATGATATGATGCTTTCCCTAAGTTCTAACTATTGTGTTTACTATTTAACAAGAGATAGACAACATACCATTTAAATGTCGCTTCCTCCTTCCATTTCCATCCTAGCCCCACTCTGGTGCTCCTGTGATATTGGATCTGCAAGGGAGCACAAGCCAACCAAAGTGAAAGCAATACAATGAACTCAACAAGAATCTATGTATGTGATCAAGAATTCATACAATAAAACAAGACAAGTTTTATGGGAAAGAAACATATCACTGTATCATATTAAAATGAAAGCAGAGATTACAACAAAAGCATTGATGTTGAAAGGTCCCCTTTCGATGACCCTTTTCTCCAACACACACACTTTCTCCAACCTTGAATGAAGAAGATCCACATTGACTTGATGAACTGAAATGAATCTCTCAAGTATGTGTTGACGTAGAATTCTTCATCCAATTCTTAGCCTATTCAACCTTAACCTTACATAAAATTTTCTATGAGAGATCCCTCTTTACATAGGGGAAAGAGAGATGGTTTAAAGAGATTAGGATGATCCCACCAAATTAGAGAAGAGAGTAAGATCCAAACCATTCAAACACCACCTCATCTTCTAGAAGATCCCCTTCTAGAACTTTCGTGAGGTTTGACTTTTCTTTGTCTTTTGACATCGTTACACCATAGCTATAGTGCATCCTAGGGAGATGTTGCAACCCAAATCTAGAGCAGGGGGCGATGATCATGCATCCTCATAGCCTGTGCCTTTTGTAGCTTGTGAAAACCTTCTTTAATAGGGTTTTTGAGAAGAGAAAGCTAGACACTTTCCTCATGCAAAAATATTCTTTTTGGGAACATGAAAACATGTTTGTCAATGGATCACTAGGGTGACCAAAATAATGTGCAACACCTTGCCATGCCTCTCCATGTCATGTCATTCCTTTCCTTTCCATGTCATGCCATGCCTTGATATGTCATGCCTTTCCATTCCTTTCCATGTCTTTCCTTGCCTTGCCATGCCATGCCTTTCCATGCCATGCCATGCCTTTCCCTGCCATGATTTTCCATGCCATGCCTTTCCTTTCCATGCCATGCCATGCCATGTCATGCCTTACATTTCCTTTCCTTTCCATGCCATACCATGCCATTTCATGCCATGCATTGCATTGGATTTTCATCCCTTGTCGTGCCATGCCTTTCCTTTCCTTTCCTTTCCAAGCCATGCCATGCCATGCCTTTCTATGCCATGTATTTCCATGTCATTCCTTTCCATGTCATGCCATTCATTTCCATTCCTTGCCTTTCCATGCCATGCCATGCCTTGCCTTGCCATTCCCCATACCATGACATTCCTTTCCATGCCATGCCTTGCCTTTCCATGACTTTCCTTTCCATGCCATGCCATTCTATGCCACGCCATGCCATGCCTTGCCTTTCCATGTCATGCCTTGCCTTCTCATGCCATGCCTTTCCTTCCCATGCCATGCCATGAATTTCCTTTCCATTCCTTGCCTTTCCTTGCTTTGTGATGACATGCCATGCCATTTATTTCATTTCCTTTCCTTTCCATGCCATGTCATGCCTTTCCATCCCATGCTATGCCTTGCCATGCCATGCCATGCCTTGGCATGCCATGCCATGTCATGTCTTTCCATGCCATGCAATGCCATGTTTTTCATTTCCTTTCCTTTCCATGCCACACCATGCCTTTCCATGCCTTTCCTTTCCATTCCATGCTATTCCTTGCCTTTCCATTCCATGCTTGTATTTCCTTTCCTTTTCATGCCATGTCATGCCTTGTATTTCCTTTCCATGCCTTTCCGTGCCATGCAATGGAATCCCATGCCTTATCATGACATTCCTTTCCTTGCATTGCCTTTCCAATCCATGCATTTCCTTGCCATGTCATTCCATGCCATGCCTTTCCTTGCCTTACCATTCCATGCCATGCTTTTCCATGCCACGCCATGCCTTTCCATGGCATGGAATGCCTCACCTTGCCATGCTATGCCTTTCCTTGCCTTGCCATGCCTTTCCATGCCATGCCTTGCCTTGCCTTTCCATGAAATGCCTTTCATTTACTTTCTTTTCCATTCCAAGCCATGCCTCACCATGCCATGCCTTGCCTTGTCTAGCATTAGAAGGTGTTAAATTGTCAAACATATGTAATAAGCATTGAGCCAAACCCTAGTCCCGGAGATCCTACATCAAACGATTTTTTTAGCAAAGAAATGACAACTCAGGGGCCCCACTAGCTAAAAATCGGTGCCCCAAATCCAATGCAACCAACAATTCATCCATCTGTGTCTCATTTTGAGTTTTATCGCGAGTTGTGAGTCGCCTCCTCAAGCCATTCAGGGACATGACAATTTGGTTTGGGGTCATAAAATCCAAACCGAGCAGCATAACAGAGTTATGTAAGCTACTGCATGTCTATTTGGTTAAGGCCAACATGATCATGCTACCCACAATCACCCAACACCGTGTTCCTAAAAATCAACCTCTTGTTCAGAATTTGCACTATGCCTCATTGAGCAAAACCCTAGTCTTGAATATCTTGCAACAAACACTTTTTTGGGAAACATAATGATAACAGAGGGCCCCCACTAGTTTAAACCCAGTGCCCTAGATCCAATGAAACCAATGGCTTGTCCATTTGAGTCTTGATTTGAGTTTTATCGCGATTGCATCTTGCCTCAAGCCATTCAAGAACATGTTGACAATTTTTTCCAGAGGCATAAAATCCACACCGAGCATCATAGCATAGTTTTGTAAGTTCCCACACATATGTTTGGCCAAGGCCCACATGACCACACTACCCACAATCACCCGTCACAGTGTTCTTTAAAATCGACTTCTTGTTTAGAATTTTCACTGTGCCTCATTGAGCAAAACGCTAGTCCTAGAGATCTTACAATAAACTCTTTTCTGGGAAAGAAAATGATAGTAGAGGGGGCCCACTAATTGAAACTCGGTGCCCCAGATCCAATGAAACCGACATTTCATCCATCCGAGTCTAGGTTTGAGTTTTATCATGAGTTGCAACTCACCTCCTTAAGCCATTTAGGGACATGTTGGCAATTTGGTCTAGGGGCATAAAATCCACACCAAGCAGCATAAAAAAGTTTTGTAATCTCCCACACATTTTTTTTCCCAAGGCCCACACAACCACACTACCCAAAATCACCACATTCTTCTTCAAAATTGACCTCCTTTTCAGAATTTGCATTATGTCTCGTTGAGAAAAACCCTAGTCCTAGAGATCTTGCAAAAAATGCTTTTTTGGGAAACGAAAATGACAATGGAGGGGGCCTACTAGCCGAGAATCAGTGCCCCATATCCAATGCAACCAAAGGTTCATCCATCTGAGTCATGATTTGAGTTTTATTACAAGTTGCAACTCGCCTCCTCAAGTCATTCAGGGACATGATGCTAATATCCCACTGTTTACTACCACATCCTAAAAAACTTTCCTATGAGTGCAAGATCCATAAAAATTTAAAAGAGAAACCATCTGGTTTCCCTCCTGAAGAGTCCCTTTGAGGAATATTCCAGCTATAGTTTCAAAAGGATTTAGGACAAACTTGGTCAAGTTCCAAGCGACAAAAATACCCCCTGATTGTCCCACAGATTCTACGTCACAACATTACCAAGTGGACAGTAGTCTTGACACAAAGGCTCTTGTTTTCCCTGCTACCACCATGGTTTCTTGTAAAAATATAATATTTGGTAATGTACATGACATTAATCTTCGGAGGGAGGAAATTTTAGGAGCCCCTCCCACTCCCCTTAGATTTAGGGACATGATTTTCATTATTTTTCGCTGGCTAGGACTTTAATTCCTCTAAGATCCCCCATATCAATTTTTTTGTTTCCTTGTTGTATTATGTCACCTTTTCTATCCAATATGTTTTTCCTGGCACTTCTCATCTTTATAGGTGATGCCTATGTACCTAGTACTCCCCTCCATTGTTCCTTCTTCGAATATCTCTCTGTGTAGAGCTTTCATGCCCCGTATCCCCAGGTAGAGGTCCTTCCTTTATAAAACTTACCTCTGTACTCCCTTCAAATATCGACATAGGTTTATTTTCTTCTATGTCCCGATATGAAGGGACCATAGTCTCGTTTACATCTCCAAATGAACTCTCCCCATATTCTCTCTCCATTCCCCTCAACCGCTCATTTTCCCTTCCATCCACATCAAATGTCATATAACCTTTTCTGGTACTTATAATAAGGGTAGTGTGAGGTTTTTCTTGAGCCCCCAAGTTTAATAAGCCAACCCATTCTCTTGAGTCTCCCTCCCTCTCCAGCTCTATATCAGGATTCTCAAGAGGAGTAATATTTGATAAGTGAGCGGTTGTAGAGCCCACATTAAGTTTTAATTGAACAATCTCTACCACTGATAGAGTATGGTAAAAATAGGGACAAAGATATTCTAATTTACCCAACTCAATTTCCATCCTTGTTGCATACGTATCCACCTCCTCCTTGCCAAAAGTACCGATTTCGATCCATGATGGATCATGAAATGGAATGTCACTAAAATCCTCCTTCCTCAACATTGGCGATTCAGACTCCTCATCTGATACCCTTCCTTGATAGGCATTTCACAGATGACCTATCCTTCTGCAATATGTGCAACAAAAAAGGAGCCCTGAATAATCCATTTTTTGTCCATAAATATTCCCTCTTCACCCAATGTATAGGGATTCCAATAACCCCATGTGAACATCCATTTCCACCAATATTTCCCCCCATATCCTATATTCTCCCCTAAGTGCATCATCATCCACTCCTAAAAAACACCCTAGTTCCTTTCCTATAGCAGCTAGGGTTCCCTTGTTCCAAAGATGCATCAGCAAGACATGTAAAATGACCCAAATATGTCTTAGATGGAAATAATTAGTTGTTGGGTTGAAACCCAATATCCAACATTTTAACATAAGACTCCCTCCCTTTAAGACCTATGTTTCCTGTAAGATATTCACATATTCCTATGGTGTTTTGAACATGAAGTAGATCCAACCTTTTGTTAAGAAAATTGTCTTCGGGATATACCCTAGCCTCATCTTACATGTGTTTTCCACCCACCCAACAACACCCTGTATGTTCATATCCATGTAAGATAACCTTCCCACTAACACACACCTAGCCAAGTTTCATGTTTCCTCCAGTCCGACATCCTCCCCAAGCACCATTTTTCTCCTACCCTTTCTTGGTTTCAAAGGTTTCTTTACATTCCTTGCCCACCCATTTTACTTTTGTAGTGGGAATTGTTCTACTAGGTTATACTGAGCGGTTACCCCATAATTCTCCCTACCTCTGCCTGAATCCCCTTATAAGGCCCCTATTACAGCTGCATTTCATTTTGTTGGTCCTCTTTCTTCGAGAGTAGTCACACTTGCCTGGAGTTTTTCACCTCCACCTCATTTCACGGGTGGCGCCCCTGCACACTCTTCGAGGACTGTCTTGCCTAAATTTATGTAGCCACTTGCCCTGGCATTTTTTTTTTTTAGTTCATCATCCCCATTGAAGAGGCCCGCTTGCCTCCATAGATCCTCATCCTCCAGACACATCAATGCACCTATCATGCCTTCCATTTATTTTTTATCATTTTCCAACCACCCCTTAACTTTTCCATGATCACTGCAACCATCCAGATTTGAAAACCACTAGAACCTTAGAAACCCATAGCTCCGCAAACATCGAATCCGCTTTAGAACACCCCATACCCACATACTAAACCCACCATTTCATTGTATTATAACCTTCGGTGAAATCCTGGCGTAGGTTTTCATCTCCATTTTTAAGTCGAACTAGTTTCACATCCATTCACTAGGTCGACCTGAAAATGGAAGAAAAAAATTCCTAGTATATGGTACCTTCCATTACAGAAAGTACACGCTCATGTTTTTATCCATTACAAAAAATACATGAGCATATCTTAGGATAAATCATTTTGAGAATGGTAAATGATAAAGAATATGTATATGAGATACTCAAGATCAAGGAATTACTTGTCATGGGTCAATTTGTCTGTCAAATAAGGTAAAAACAATTACATATTGTTAAAAAAAAAATCAAACAAATATTGTTAATTTGTTTTTCAAACTAATAGAAAAATTATTACAATTATCAAAACAGTAAAATTTGACGAGCTTTTCAACTTTGAAATCCCAACCCTACTTATAAAATATAGAAAACTTTTCACATCTAGTTTAAATGTCCACTCATCTAATTTAAGTGTCCACTATAAAAGTGTTTTAGTCAATTTTGTTTATTGCTAAGCAACATTGAATGTTGCGACAGGTGGAATATAAACCATCACATCAGAATTATTTTAAGATCCGACAACCTATATGCCACCTACCACTTAGTAGGCTAGATATTGGTCATAATCCATATATAGGAAACAGTTAGTGATGTATTCTGATACGTCATTTGACTTATTATGAACTGGGTTTCCTATGTCCAAAAGTAAGAGGAACTTGTAAAACAAAAAAGATATGATTTGTATTGTAATGCCATTGGGTTTATCTGATATGAAGTCTGGCTTGAAATTAGCACATTCATGTCGTGTCAAACTCTATTTTGAGGAATTGTAGGCCTATAAACATTTTTGAGATGTCGTAGCCATGTGATCAAATACACACACATCCAAATACGCCTTTTACATTGTTTGGTGGGAGTATGAATTGGTTTTGAATTTCTTCATTATTGATTTTCACGGATAAGCTTTGAATAAATATCATGAAAATCTAACCAAATAAGCTTTGAATTTTTTTTTCACGTTGAAAAAAGTAGTTTCACTATTATTCTATTAAGAATCAAGTGAACCTTTCAAATACATATGGATCAATGAAGATGATGTTCTCTTTACAGTTCGACAAAATTCTATAACCTTTTCTGTCCATGATCCTATTGTCTTCAATCTAGAAAGTGCTTTCTAATACAAAATATGAGAAGTTCGTATCATCACAATATAGCTAACAAATAGATCTAGAATATCTTAAGTGTACTCATGTCTTTAGAGCAAAAAGTGTCTATCTGCATTGACTACAAATCCTTCTATATATTCCTTGAAAAAAATCCATCCAATAGAACATTCGAGAGATTTTTTGGAAAGTGAATCTGCTTCAGAGTTAAATTTCCTATGCACTTGCATAAATTTGATCTCATCAAAACTATATTTTAATCTCCTGATTCTATCCTTCTAGGCATTTATATATATCAAATTCATATTTTCTTTGTCATTTATCCAATCAATAACCACTTTTGAATCTCCAGCCACCATCATCTTATTTATGGATAAACTAGATGTGAAGTGTAAGAGACCCCATAATCCCATGATCTCTTCTTTCATATTGTTTCCTTCACCACCAACAAAATGAACCTTGAAGAAGTGATCTGAACTAATTTTAAGAAAAATACCAATACAACATAAACCTCCAACAAATGCACCATCAAAGAACCCTATAGGAGTATCATCAAAATAGACTAGATTGAGAATGTATTCCATGTTGTCATTTTCACAAGCCCCTGTGAATTCTTTAAATGAAATAAGGATTTTAGTGACAATTATGGAATCCTGCCTGGGCCAATTCTAAAATAATATTTTATTCCTGTACTTCCAAATTCCCCATAACACAAAAAAAGGAACATGTCGCAACTTTGGATATGTAGTGAACCATTGTAATATATTATGTTCTAAATAAGAGTAGCTCCAAGCTTCCAGAATATTCAGATAAATTAAGATATCTTTACAAATATATTGTGAATCCTCACAATGCACAAAGAGGTGAGAGGTCATCTCTTCATCTCTGAGACAACGACTACAAGATGAAGGCCCAATCTGACCCCTTCTCCTATAATTAGCACCAATAATAATACAGTCCATCAAACAAAGCCACATGAAACAAATAATTTTACCTGGGATATTTACTTCCCAAATATCCTTATACCACCACCTATTATAATCCAAGAGATTAATATATGATAAAGATTGGTATGCTAAATTGGAAGTTACAAAACCCTTCACTTTGTTCCATGACCAAACAAGCTTATCTCTTGAATTATTAGGAGAGGTTCCACTTCTTCACAACATAATGAGAAATTGTTTCCACTCTATAGCCATCTCACTCGACATACCAAGGTAATTAGCCTCAAGCCATCATTGATTAGTTCCAACACCATTTGGAATAGCCGTCTGTGATAAAGAGAATATATGTAAAGTATTTAGATGATGTATTAGAGGACCTAAGAGACTGAAAGATGTATTGCCTCCAATGAAAGGATCTAACCGAAGAATGACCTGTTTACCACATCCTATCGACCAAGCCAACCACCTCTTAAAAATAGGTAGAGAGTTCATGAATTTTTTCCAGATAATAGAGGCTACTAGGAACTTACATTCATTTTTGCGCAACCAAGAAGTCAAGTCGATACCTTTAAGGTATTTATTTTTTAGTAATGAATTCCACAATCCTTTTCTGAATATCCCTCTCCAACATGACTTTTCAGCTAAAGACTGAGAGAACCAATATAGATTACGAATACCCAAACCACCATATTCCTTTGGCTTAGCAATCTTTTTCCATTTGGTTAAGTGGAAGCCTGTAGAATTTCTAGCACCTCACCAAATTAATTTAATGATGATCTATTGGATCCCGTGGAGGATGGAGGAAGGAAGTTTGACAAGACTAAGCTAGTACACAGGAAAGCTTTGTAAGACATATTTTTCTAAAATAAGCTTACTTCCCATGGAGAGCCAACGGAAGGAACATTTTCCAATTCTCTTCTCAATTTTTTGAATCATCCATTTCCAATCTTCCACTCTGTAATTGTTAGGTTTTAAATAAAAAACCCAAGTATTTCATACCTTCGTCAATACTAATAATCTGTATATTAAATGTTGACCGCAACTTTTGCTCCAGAATTGAATCAATATTTTGTGCAAGGAATCACGACTTATGGAAATCAACATCCATACATGTGGCTAGACAAAATTTTGTTAAAATAGATTGAAATGCCATCCAATCCTCAAAATTTTCAATTCCTAATATGAGAACAATGTCGACTAAAAAAAGATGAGAGATGATAGTCTCAGAAGCTAATTTGATGCCATGAAATGTCCTTGCTTCCACAACCTTTTTCATTAGTCTACTAAAACACTCGACAACCAAAAGGAACAACAATGGGGAGAGGGAACCCCTGTCGTACACCTCGATAGCTCTTAAAGAATTTCGTAGGGGAAACATTTATCAAAACTTCCATGTTTACATTTGTTACATAAGCCATAATTCATTGAGAAACCTCCCATTTTAATCCAATTTGAATTAGTAATAACCGCAGAAATTGCCAACTTACTTTGTCATATGCCTTCTTTAAGTCCAACTTAAGTTTAATTGAAATTAACTTATTTGACTTAGCAGTGTATAAACACTCTTGGGATATCCCCAAAGCATAAAAAATCAATCTATCTTTAAGGAAGCCAAACTGTTCAGAGGATATGCATGAGGCTAGTTTGTCTTTTAGTTGGAAGGAAATGACCTTAGATATAACTTTATAAAAAAAATTATAGAGGGATATAGGACTGAAATCATGGATGTATTCTAGCTTTCTCACATTAGGAATTAGGGTGAACAAAGTAGCATTGAGAGCACCTGAAATATGACCTGAATATATGGATTCCTAAAATTCCCTAAGAAGATCCTCCCCCATAATGTCAAAGAAAGACTGGAAGAGTTCTTGTGTCCACCGATCCGGGCCAGGGATTTTGTTCTTTTTCATTCTACTAACAATTTCCTCAACTTCCTCTAAAGTGACTGGTTTGCCTATCTCATCTATTTTTTCATCATTGAAGAACCTGGGCACATCCTTGAGTACTTTAATCTGATTGCAAGTGTCCACTTCCTCTATTGCATTGAACTGGGATTTGAAATGTTTATATGTAATCTCCTTAATATATTTTTCTATATATTTGTAGTTTCCTTCCTCGTCAGCTATATCCCAAATTGTATTTTGACATCTTCTTTGAGAAGTGAATTTATGAAAGATTTTTGTATTTTTTTCACCCTTTTCAATCCAAATTGCCCGACTTCTGAGCCTCCATGTGGATTCTTCCATTTCTATAATCTTATCCTTCCTTTTTTTAAGGTACCGAAGGATGTTCAACTCTTCCTGCTCAAACACCTAAGATGTACAATTCTTGAAAATCTCTGACATAATTTGTTCTATGTGAAGAACATTTTTTTTTTTTAAGTTTCTCAATTTTGTGCACAACAGATGGATAGAGGATATATCTGACCAATTTCCCATAGATTCACAAGTATTCCTAATAAGGGATGTAAAATCCGGATCAAATATCCAAGTGCTATTGAATTTAAAGGTAGGGGCGAATTTAAGAGAAGACTTCTCAATTTTTAGGCAGATCGGATTATGATCCGATATGGTGGAGTTTATAGTCCAGGTTTTGGTTTTACAATGACTGCTGAGGAGGGTTTCATCAATGAGGAATCGGTCTAATATTTTTGAGATACATGTTGCTCCATCTCTTCCATTCCTCCATGTAAGAGGCATTTGAATTAGTTGGAGGTCCACTAACCCAGTTGTTTGTAGGATATTAGAAAAGTAGTCTACAAGAGGATCATTTCTAGCCGAGTTACCCCACACCTCCCAGCCAGAAATATTAAAATTAAGATCACCCCCAACTATAAGGCCATCTTCACTCAACAATCTAGACTCCGAAAGGGGCTACCAAAATCTTTCCCTTTCTTTATATGGTGCATACCAATTGATAAGTTTCACCTTTTCAGCAGAATGTTTGAATATTCCCTCCAGATATATACCTGCATTGGTGCCAATTGCACATAGCTCAACAAATGTAGGGTTCCACCTGGCCAATAAACCACTCAAACGACCATTTGGGTCGAGAGAAACACAGTTCCACATTGTAAGACACTAAAGAAAAAAACCTTTAGCCTTTTCATCATCTACCAAGGTTTCTTGAAGGAAGACAATATCAGGATTAACCTGCTTCATAATAAATTTGAGGAATGCAATTTTGGTGGGTCCCCCAAAACCACGAAGATTGAAATAAAATATGATCATTAGGGAATGATAGAGGTTGGTTGGCTTGCTCTAAGGGTAGATATGGAATCTCTATTAGAATATGAATGCAAAGAGACATGGATAAAAGTATCTAGAGAACAGTCAGGTTCTACAATAACAAGGGATAATGCTCCAAACTGTGCCAAGCCACCTTCAACATCCCTAGGGGGTTTCTTTGGAATATGGGGTTGAGAATTTTTCCTGATTGTCACATTGGAATCGGTTGAAGTGGAAGAAGGCTTGGAGGCAATGCTGGAGATAATAAGGGTCAAGGGAGACAAGGCCTTGACAGCCTTAGCCTTACGAGTCAAAGATAAATTTAACATAGTGTCTTTAGTAATGTAATCTCCACCAGAGGGTAAGGAAGGACATTCAGAGGCCATGCCTTCACCACAATAAGGAAGAATAGGAAATTTATAAACCACTGGAGACAGGGAGGGGCCAGAGGTTCTTGTTCCTGGTTGACCCATACCTTCCGATAATAACTTACAAGTACTCACGATATTGAACAGAACATCATTAGAAGAATCCCAACTTGGGGGGAAAATAGGTTGTGTATCACCAGTAGAGCACTGAGGATTTTTTACGCCACCCAATACCTTATATTCTAAGCCAAGACAGACATCTGGATTGTTAAAATTCTTTATAAGAATGTCCCAAAAGTCTCTAAAAATCTCAAGAACTCAATTTTCATTAGTTCTTAAATAATCAATCTCATAAGAGGATATTTTTTTAAAGAAGGAAGGGAATAACAATTGCATCTTACCAAGGAATTATCCTTTGTCAAAAATCTCAGGGAAGGAAAATCCGTCTTGGTCTTTAGTCATCCCCTGCTACTCTTGTTCAATTTGGTGCTCCAAGGAAGTCAAACACTTCGCTTTAATATGACCAGGTTTCTAGCAAGAATCGAAACATGATGTTTCCCTCCAATAGTCAATGGATTGAAATATGTGGGTATCCCCTATATGGATATCTATTTCATCTGGTTACCCCCTGTCCAAATCAAATTCCACAAGAAACCAAGCAAGTTGTTTGTTTCTCCAGCAAAGCGATTGGACATCAAATAAAATATACTTCCCAACTAAATTAGCAATGACTTCAAATATTATGGTGGGAGTGTGATTAATATTTGAATAAATATCATGAAAATATAAACAAAGTTTAAAAATTCAATAACAAATGATATTATGTTGTAAGTATGAATCATCAAATAAACAAATTAAAGAAAAGTTTCGCCAAAAACAAATTTCATCAAAATGTTGAACCTTAGACATTGAAATGGGTGTTTTAACTAATTTTTGAATCTAAGTGTTTTGAAAATATTTTATTTCCCAAAGAGGTTTTTATATTTTCAATAAATTCTATACATAGCAAATTTCATGACTCGTAAGTTTATTATTCTACAAAAACTCTCATGACAATTTGAAGTAACATATAGTCACAACCGAGTTTTAATTTTTTAACCTTTTTTAAGCTATATTAAAATCACCTTCCATCGCCACTCTAATGATTCAAATAGAATAAAAATAGTTAAAGAGTATGTGATAAGGTATATTTATACTACCCCTTTTCCTCAAGACTTATTCTGGCATAAATTTGTGGAAATTGGTAGTGAAATTATAGCTGCTAAATTGTGTGATATCAACCATTAAAAAATTCTCTTTAAAACTATAACGAGGTCTTTAAATCAATTAACATGGTTGATATTGCAGTTTGAATCACAACTATGGGTGCTTGGAAACCCTTTTCAAAACCACTTTGCTTGGATCTGCAAACTACCTTTCCAAAACCACTTCACTTGGATCTGTAAACCTCCTTCATTGGCATGGTTTCCACAGAATTGGCACCTATGTTCATTTACTCCACTGGGGAACACATTGATTCCTCCACTTCACCTTACAAGTCCACATAACTGGTAC
>ML780773.1:67033-77691 GCA_009831015.1 Picea engelmannii | reverse complement strand
ATATATATATATATATATATATATATATATATATATATATATATATATATATATATAATATTAAAAATTTCCAAAAACTACACGGCACAAGAAAAACATGTTCTCTACAAGTATACAAATTTTTGGAATGTAATTCCATCCTTAAGACACTCAACACTTGCATGAACGAAAAGATATACCTTATATTTTGTTGAAAAAATAAGATACCCACTTTTAGACAAAATCAAATTTGACCTAGTTATTCACAATGTCTATGAATAAAAGTTGTATATTCGGAAATCTATTTCAATTTACTATGTTTCGTCTTCTTACACTATGTAACATCCCAGACCATCCATGTCGGGCCACGCTACCCCAGAAAAATCTTACATTCTCTCTGCGGAACATATTGCAACATACCGAGCATCTAACTGAGCTATGCTACATGACAGTACATATAACTCTTACATATGACAGTACATATGCAAGGAAAATACATATGCACACATAACTCTTGTGGAAGCATATATATATATATATATATATATATATATATATATATATATATATATATNGTAGACAGACAAATACGTTATGTAAATGAACGGATTCATACTAAAATGACAGTAAACATATACATGAAACATATACAGGAAATACCCATAAATTTACAGACAATTATAAACACAAATAGATAAACCCATAAATATAAACACGTAAATAACAATGCAGCATGTAAATTTATCACCCAAATTGGCACTTATCTTGGTAAGAATGTCACCAATTGCATGCAGACCTTCCACGAACCTCCTAGCCTTAGACCACATTGTTCATCACTCTCAACAGTGAGTCACCCTCGAGCTGGGACTAAACTCCACACGGGTAAAGGGATTCCTAACCAGGATAAAGGCTCATAGACAACAGGAAGGATTCCATATCAAGTGCCAACTCAAACTAACAACCCACAGTCCCTCATTCCCCACATGCCCCTTCTCTACTGAATAGTCCTTCGGTTGCCCCACTTCCTTTCTGGGCTTTAGCAATAGGTCAGACAGGAAGTCTCAAAGCACTGTAGTTGCAGTTCACCACCTTCAAAAAATCAATCCCCAACAATTCTCTCACCTAGAGAATTTCTCATGGGCTTGACAACTTGCTTCTTCAGTCCAACTCCCAAGCTAATGAGACACACCAACACAAATGGCTATGGATACGGATTCAGGTACATTCATGAAGATACCAAGGATAACTCAATGGGTGTAAATGATCATGGAAGATTGACTGGATGATTCAATGATGGAAGGAATGATGAAAAGATGATCCCAAATGAACTAAGTCCCAACAATATGTATGCATGTCCCCAACTTGACACTTGTCATGTTGGGAGCTACTTTGGCCCACTTGTCCCCAACTTTAGAACTTAGGATCAAAATAATTATCCATACTTTATATTTAAGAAATATTAATATTAATATAATATAGCCCCTCCCTTTACCTAACCAATGGAGTTTAGTCCCCCATCTCTTTTATCATGGTCGGTCTATGCGCAACGATGCATTTTATATTAATTATGAGACATGTATAGAAATAGGTGCACTGGCCTTTAACATCTAGCCTCTCCATCATAATCAAAACATAAGCATCCTATCATTTAATAACTGACTCACCATCCTATAAAACATAGCATATACACAAAGGCTGTCTGGCCTCACAATCACACACACTTAAGTTGTTGTGTGTGGTATCTAGGAATGTGCACACTTCCTCATTTTACTGTGCAATACATGCGCACACTATACCATGAAATATGCATACAAAATGATGTCATACATCTCACCAGCTTAAGTACATTTGCATTTACATTTACAATTGGGTTTGGCCTTAGGGATATTACAATCCCCTCCCCTTATTTATGCACTGTCCTCAATGCATCATGTACCCATGTACAACAAAATTTCAAAAATCTTCAAAAAGATGTGGGTATTTTGCCCGCATTGCATCCTCATGCTCCCAAGTAGCGTCCTTGGGACTGTACCAGGTCCATTGGACCTTTACAAGCCCTATGGCTTGGTTCTGGAGCTGTTTGATTTTCCGGTCCAGAATGCGTACCGGATGCACTTGAAAAGTGCCTTCTTGCTCCACTTGAATCACATTCCAATCAATAACATGATTAACATCAGGTATATATTTCTTTAGCAATGATACATGTAATACATTATGAAAAGACATATATGCAGGCAATGCAATAATATAAGCCATTAGACCAATCCTCTCTAGGATTTCAAACGGACCGCAATAGCAAGCTGCCAACTTTGAACAGTTACCCAACTTCAGGGAACTTCTCTTGGCCTTCACTTTCAAGAATACATGATCACCCACTTTAAATTCCCTGTGAGTTCTGCCCTTATCAACATAGATTTTCTTCCTGTCTTGGGCAACCTTTAATTTTTTATTTATTTTTATCATTTTCTCCTCCATTTCCCTGAGAAAATCTAGCCCAACCACTGCTCTGTCTACAGGGTTATCCCAACTTATTGGTGTGTTGCACTTTCTTCCATAAAGTGCCTCAAATGGGCTCATCTTTAGAGATGCTTGGTACCCATTATTATAACCAAACTCTACCAAGTGTAGGTAGTCTTCCCATTTTGATGGTTTATCCATCACATACATTCTCAACATATCTTCAATCACTTGATTCACCCTCTCTGTTTCTCCATCTGATTCTAGATGATAAGTTGTACTAAAATTCAAATTTGTGCCAAATCCATTAAATAATCCTTTCCAAAATTTTAAGGTAAATTTTGGATCTTTGTCAGACACAATTGTCTTGGGTATGCCATGTAATTGAGCAATTTCCCTCATACAAACATCAACAATGTTCACTGCCTTGTGAGTGAGTTTAACTGGAATAAAATGGGTAGCTTTAGTAAGCTTATCCACCACTACCATGATAGAATCATGTTGTTTGTTTGTTCTGGGTGGTTTAGGTATGAAATCCATGGTCACAACTTCCCATTTCCACTCAGGAATGGGTAATGGTTGTAGAAAACCAGCTGGGTGTCTATGCTCAGCCTTTACCTTTTGACATTCCAAACATCTGGCAATAAAATCAACAACCTCTTTCTTCATGCCTGGCCAATAATATTGGCTTTTGACAACTGCAATAGTTTTTTGATATCTTGGGTGTCCATCATAAGGCACATTATGCATTTCTCTCAATATCAGATTTTTCAACTCCTGGGAATTTGGTACATAAATTTTTCCCCTGTACTTGATAATTTCATCATTATCTAGCTTGTAATCTTCAATTTTCTGTTGCAAATTACCTAGCTGTAATTTTGCCACTAATTCCTTGTAATGCAAATCTAATTTGGCAGCCTCTGTAATTCTGTCTTTCAAATCTGATTGGTACATGCTAATGGTTTTAGCATGCATTTCATGCACTCTTCTACTGAGTGCATCAGCCACTTTGTTCTCTTTCCCTTTGATATGCTTTATATCAAAGTCATATTCACTTAGAAATTCTAACCATCTGGTTTGCCTAGAATTTAGAGTTAGCTGATCAAATAAATATTTCAAACCATTATGGTCTGTTCTTAGCTCAAACCTTTTCCCCATGAGGTAGTGTCTCCATTTCCTCAAGCCATGCACTATGGCTGCCAACTCCAAATCATGAGTGGCATAGTTTCCTTCATGCTCCTTCAACTTCCTTGATTCATAACATATAACAAACCCATTTTGACTGAGGACTCCACCAATTCCTTCCTTACATGCATTCGTGCCTACAATGAAGTCTTCATTTGGGTCTGCAATCCTTAGTATTGGAGCACTTGTCAATAATTGTTTCAAGTGCTCGAAACTCTTTCCACATTCCAATGTCCACTAGAACTTCACACCCTTTCTTTGCAAGGAAGTGATTGGGTGTGCAATCTTTGAAAAGCCTTCAATAAATCTTTTGTAGTAGCCTGCAAGTCCCATAAATGATCTGACCTCTGTCACATTCTTTAGCGTTGACCATTCTCTAATGGCTTCTATCTTCTCAGGATCCACTGCTATCCCATCCTTTGAAATGATATGTCCCAAATAATGAATTTTCTTTTGATAAAATGAGCACTTGTTCAATTTTGCATACAACTGATGCTTCCTTAATACTTGCAAAACCATCCTCAAATGATGTTCATTCTCTTCCTCTGACTTAGAATATATAAGAATGTTATCCAAAAATACAATGACAAACTTGTCTAAATATTCTTGGAAAACACCATTCATTAAGCACATGAAAACAAATGGTGCATTTGACAACCCAAATGGCACCACTATGAACTCATAATGACCATACCTTGTTCTGAAGGCATTCTTGTTGATATCTTCCTCCTTAATCCTTACCTGATGATATCCTGACCTGAGATCTATCTTTGAAAATATCTTTGCATCCTTCAATGGATCAAAAAGATCATCAATCCTTGGCAGAGGATACTTGTTCTTAACAAACACTTTATTCAATTGCCTGAAATCAATGCACAGTCTTAATGTTCCATCTTTATTCTTCACAAACAAGACTGGGGCACCCCAAGGTGACACACTTGGGTGTATATACCCCTTCTTCAAAAGTTCTTCAAGCTACATTTGCAACTCCTTCAACTCCGGTGTACTCATTCTGTAGGGAGTCTTTGACACCGGAGCTTCTCCAGGCATTAAATTTATAGAGAAATCGATATCTCTCTTTGGGGGTAGTACTGGTACCTCCCTGAACACACCTTCAAACTCTTTTAGAACTTCATAATCTTCCAAATTTGGCACCTTATCTCTAGGTGTCTCTTCCATATGTGCTGCAAATATTTGACACCCTTTCCTGTAACATTTCTTCAACTGCAATGCTAAAATTTCTCTGATGGTTACTTCCCTGGGAATTCCCCGCACTCTCCTTAGTTTCCCTTCCTTATCCAAGCAAGTAAATGATTTTTTGATAGTCTAGGATGACATGATGTTGGTCTAACCAATCCATCCCAATTAGACAGTCATAGGAACCTAAAGGAAAGATGTTCAAATCTGCCTTGGTGTTCAGTCCATTCACGTCCATGAGGCATGACTTAACCATCTCATTAAATTTTCTTTTGGCTCCTGTAGACAATTGAACCAACCAATATTTCCCATGCTTTCTTCTTGGAAAATGCAAACTTTCCACCATCTTAGGATCTATATAAATATGACTAGCTCCTGAATCAATTAAAATAACAATGGTTTGGTTGTTGATCAAACCTTCCACTTCAATCATGTGTGACTGATACTCTTCTTTCTTGTTATCAAGGGCTGCATATATCCTTGGAACATTTCTACCCATGTCCTCCATTGTTTCATCTTGTTGTACATTGTGAAAAGTTCTCCCTTTTTCACCTCTGTGAGGAAAATCTATGAACATATGATCCCCTTTACAACCCCAACATTGAATAGGTGGTTGCCTTGGCCTTTGACCTCTTGCCTCAATCGTTCTAGGCTCTCTAGGATCTTGTTGTCCCTGTGGATTATTTATGAAGAATGGTGTCTTAGATCCCTTCTTCCTCTGATCCATCTTGAATTTTTTTTTGTCTTCCCAATCTTTTTGGAAAGTTGGCCTTGCTTTCTGTTGATCATATAGGCATTTATCTCGCCTTATGGTCTCTTCCAATGTCTTGGGATCATCATACTATATTTTTTCACTGATGAATGATGGAAATCCACTCAAATACCTTTGAATCTTAACTGTCTCATCCTCGATGAACAAAAGTTCTAGAAACCTTCTCTCATATTCATCAATGGTCATACTCCCCAGCTTGAGTTCAAAGAACTCTTTCATTTTCTTGTCATAGTATCTTTTAGTCAAGTACTTCTTCTCAAAATACTTCTTGAATTCCCTCCAAGTGACACTTTTCTCTTTAATGTGTTTCACCTGCATAAGATGATCCCACCACATGGATGCCTTTCCCTTGAGTTGATAGATGGAAATTCTACTTTCTGCATGAGAAGAATATTTATGCAATTGAAAATACTTTCTCATGCCCAACAACCATGTTTCTTCATCTTCATCCTTTTTGTGCTCACCATCAAATGTAGGAGGTTTGATTTTGTTCATTTCTCCTCGCAGTTCATCTACCCCATACCTCTCATGCTTTCTGAAAGGGGATGGGCTTGAGCTGCTATGTGATCTCTTATTGGAATTCCTCAGGGAGTGATGGTGATGTCTGCTAACACTTCTTGATTTTCTTTTCCCATCAGGAGACTTGTGACTTCCCGATTTGCTTGAGCCACTCTCCTTATCCAATTTCTTTTATATTTTGTTCAAGCTCTGCAATAACTTCATGTTGAAGTTATCCTGCTTCTCCTTGGCTCTCATAATCCATTCATTATCATCTTTATGGATTTGGACATCCTTCTACAAATTTTTAATGGTCTCTTCCATATTCATGTTTTCATCTCTTCCTTCTCCATGTCCATTGGAGTTTGTTCCTTCAATGCCCAAATGAACATCCATCCCTCTGCTCTCATCTTGCTGAATGTAAGTCCCATGTGCCTCTTCCATTCCTATGGACTCTACACTAATCTTGATCTGATCTAGTTGTTGTTAAATCTCCAAAATGTGTAGCCAACAAAACTTTGTTAGACTAATTGTTTCAACAATTTCATGAAAAATATGAACCATTTTAGTTCAATAATATATCAGAATCATTTCTTCTGATTTCCTGAAATCTTGAATGCCCATATCAATTTTCTGGGTGGATATTTATATTCCATTGTTCAATACCTTTTCAATTCCTACTCACATTCTCAATTCCGAGTCTGGAGAAGAAAGTTATGGTCATTTGAAATTTCCCCAATAATTTTTCTGTTCGTTTTTCAACTTAGTGCAACTCTGCGTTGTAAATATGAAATTTTGCACCTACTCCATTGAAATTTTCGTATGATTTTAATTGGGTTTCTGCATAAACATATTATGGACATTCTTTCCAAGTTTCACCTTATTCTGGGTTCTGGACTGCTAGTTACAACCTGCTGAATTTTTAGGCCAGTTTGTGTTTTTGGTCTGGAATGTTACAGGCACCTTATTTTCCATATTAAACACCTTTAACATGCCCAAAAATTTGATTCATCTCTAGGACTGTCTTCTATGTTTCAATATCTTTCCATTGACTACTCATGCACTTCAATCTGATTCCGAAGAAGAAATTTATGGCTCTTGGAAGTTAGATGGGTATTAAAATTTACCCTCCACTGTTTGTGCTATAACTTTCTCATAAAAGCTCTATTTGACGAACATTTTACACCATTAGAAAGATCTATCTGAGCTCTTTCATTTGAGATGCAAAGACAAAGTGTCTCTTTGGTACACCTCTATATCACGGTTTTTTAGTTGTTAAAAATGCTCTTAAGGCCCTCAAAAACGCGTTGCAAAAAGATGACGTTCAAATGATATAAAACGTCGTAGAAATTCGTTGATTTTCTGCTATTGTTCGCCCTTCAAATGACTTCGCGTGTACAAAATTAAACCTGTATGCCCATATTTACCATGTGCAGTAACAACACAAGGTAAATCATGCTTCATGCACTTTAAAACCACTGTGTATCACTTCTTTGTCGCGCCAATAACTTGTGCGCACTACTTTCGTGTCATGTGCCAATATCCACTGTGCCCAGTTTTTGTACCGCGTGTTGTTATCCACCGCACGCATTTTTTGTATCGCACAATGATGTTTCGTGCGCATTTCACTCAACATGTTTCACGATGCTAGAGTTTAGTACATCCCCACTTCGCACCAAAACTCTGTGCACACCATTAACAAAACAGTCGTGCGACAACATATACTCACATTGCGCGCTTAGCTACCAAACTCCACTGCACCATGCCAATACTGCGTGCACCACATGCACCATTATTATGAATTTCCACACCACACACACTTCTTATTCTTATGCACACCGCGTAATGCCAAATTTAGCACGTGCACCCGCACACCATAATTTTTCCACATGGCCCAAAAATTTAGCGTGCGCACCAGAAAACCACTATTTTTTGCACGGTACAAAAATTTAGCACGCACACCCGCACACTAACATTTTTTCACGCGGCATCGAAATTTAGTGTGCGCAACAGCATGCCAATATCTTTCCACACAGTGTCGAATTTTACCTATCACAAGCTTTCCACTGCGCATCATGCATTTTTAGTGCGACCACCTGTGCACATTCACCTTTATGCGCATCAAATCCTTGTGAATTTCGCTGCAGAAATTGGGGCTTTTTCCTAACTTTTCCCAATTTACCATAGACATTATGCAACCACAAAATTCGTTCAATTTCACCCCGAAAACACCAATTCAACCTCTGCAACAACAAATCGTTGTAGGTTGACATTTCTAGAACGAATTTCCCCAAAATCAATTCACGAATTGAGAATTTTATTTATTAATCTCGCTCCAACTGTCATGGCTTCACTGTAACTTCAAATTCGACCAATTCCAAGTTCGAATTTGCTATAACATATAGTAAATCAATAATATCTTACCACATGGCCAAATTTCTCAATTTCCCCATGAATTTACCAATCGAAATTGGGGCTTTTTCCCAATTTTTGTACCATATTGTAGCTGGACACTCTGCAACTCAAAATTTGGCCACTTCGAAATAAATCCTCTGTGAAATTTCACTTCAACTTAACTTGTTCGGCCCATCCAGACTTAGTGTTGAAAATTGTAGCTCTGATACAAATTTGTAACATCCCAGGCCATCCATATCGGGCCACGCTACCCCAGAGAACTCTTACATTCTCTCTGCAAAACATACTATAACATACCCAACATTTAACTGAGCTATGACACATAAAATTTTCAAACTGCATGGAATGAAAATACATATGCACACATAACTCTTGCGGAAGAATATATATATAAAAACATAGACATACAAATACGTTATGTAAATGCATAGATTCATACTAAAATGACAGTAAACATATACATGAAACATATACAAGAAATACCCATAAATTTACAGAAAGTTATAAACACACATAGATAAACCCATAAATATAAACACGTAAATAACAATGCAACATGTAAATTTATCACCCAAATTGGCACTTATCTTGGTAATAATGTCACCAACTATGTGTATATCTTCCACGAACCTCCCACCCTTAGACCACACTGTTCATCACTCTCAACAGTGAGTCACCCCCGAGCTGGGACTAAACTCCACCCGGGTAAAGGGATTCCTAACCAGGCTAAAGGCTCATAGACAATAGGAAGGATTTCGTCTCAAGTGCCAACTAAAATTAACAACCCACAGTCCCTCATTCCCCACATGCTTGTCCCACCCAGGAAGTGTGCCCCTTCTCTTCTCAACAGTCCTTCGGCTGCCCCACTTCCTTTTCAGGCTTCAGCAACAGGCCGGACAGGAGGTCTCAGAGAACAATAGCAGCAGTTCATCACCTTCAAGAAATCAATCCCCAACAATTCTCTCACCTAGAGAATTGCTCACGGGCATGAAAAACCTCTTCT
This sequence comes from Picea engelmannii, assembly GCA_009831015.1. Classification (NCBI taxonomy): domain Eukaryota; kingdom Viridiplantae; phylum Streptophyta; class Pinopsida; order Pinales; family Pinaceae; genus Picea; species Picea engelmannii. The sequence goes on along the minus strand of ML780773.1, from coordinate 68,185 downwards.
TCAGTCCAACTCCCATGATAATGAGACACACCAACATAAATGGCCATGGATACGAGTTCAGGTACAGTCATGAAGATACCAAGGATAGCTCAATGGGTGTGCATGCTCATGGATGATTGACTGGATGATTCAATAATGGAAGGAATGATGGAAAAGAATGATGAAAAGATGATCTGAAATGAACTAAGTCCCAACAATATGTATGCATGTCCCCAACTTGACACTTGTCATGTTGGGAGCTACTTTGGCCCACTTGTCCCCAACTTTAGAACTTAGGATAAAATAATTATCCATACTTTATATTTAATAAATATTAATATAATATTCCTTTTTGGCTTAAGCTCCATAGCTTAGCCCCTTTCCTTAACTTAGCCCCTCCCTTTACCTAACCAGTGGAGTTTAGTCCCCCGTCTCTTTTATCATGGTCGGTCTGCGCGTAGCGATGTATTTTATATTAATTATGAGACATGTACAGAAATAGGCGCACTGGCCTTTAACATCTAGGTTCTCTAGCCTAATAAAAACATAAGCATCCTAGCTTTTAATAACTGGCTCACCATCCTATAAAACATAGCATATACACAAAGGCTCGCTAGCCTCACAATCGCACGCACTCAAGTTGTTGCGCGTGGTATCAAGGAATGTGCACACTTCCTCATTTTACTGCACAGTACATGTGCGCACTATACCATGAAATGTGCATACAATATGATGTCATACAACTCACCAACTTAAGTACATTTTCATTTACATTTACAATTGGGTTCGGCCTTAAGGATATTACACACTGTATTAAAATTCATTGTAAAAGTACCTTGAATAATCCCTCCATGTTAACAAATTATTGTTTTCCAGGTTTGCATTGCCACTAATGCATCATGAGAGGCCATCATTAGCTTGCACTCACCCATATACATATATACATCTACATCTACATCTACATATACATATTATACATATACATATACATATTATACATATTATACATATTATACATATACATATACATATACATATACATACATATACATATACATATACATATACATATACATATACATATACATATACATATACATATACATATACATATACATATACATATACATATACATATACATATACATATACATATACATATACATATACATA
>ML780773.1:44057-54421 GCA_009831015.1 Picea engelmannii | reverse complement strand
AACTCAGGATGCTACTGTTTGTTTTAGAAACTTTGGAGAGTTATGCTCACAGCCCTAATCCAAAGTACTAAGCCTAGTCTACTGTTGGTGGAGGATCCTAGAAAAGAAAAAGTTCTAAATAACTTTTAATTAGCGTTGATTTTAGTGGCTGTTCTTTACGCAAAGGGGTGCATGGAAGTGAAACGAATGAAATTATGAATTCAGACCCAAAGAATGCATCAAATATGATAAGCAGTCATTTTCTTTCGATGAATATCTATCTAAGGGAGAGAGAGAGTTCTTTCACTAATCTAGCACAAATAAGGAATGCCCTCAAACGATTCTTTTCTCAATCAAATCCTGATGTAATGCAAAACTTTTTAAATGCCTTCTAATATGCTCAATCAATCATGGAGATATATTTTATTGTTTGCGTATGGATGATGACCAATACAACACAATGCTCGTCTTGCTAATTATCTTTCTTGTATGAATGAAAACCAAACTAGCATAAGAAAGAGTCACGCAAACAATACACCCTTCCGTAGCAATCAAAACGAAAAAGCGAAAGAAGAAGAAACAATCAAAAAGAAAAGAAAACTTCACACCCAAAAGAAAAAATTGAAGAACAATGACCTTGACCAAAATCAAGACAAAGAAGTCTGTAGGCCTTTGATGACCTTCACCAAGGTTTTTACTCAGCTGATGAGGAGATAAAAACAATGCATAGGTTTTGAACTTCACTCAACAGGAAAAACTCAATAAAAAGGTGAAGAAGGCTGCAAGATCCAATTAACAAGGTATTTATCCTTCAAAAAGACAGATGTCAAGGCTGAAAAGGAAGAAAAATTGACTCACAAGATCACTCAGCAGAGGAACACAGAGGCCAAATCCAAAAAAATGCAATTTTGGAGGGTTTCTGGGCCAAAAAGAGGCTGGCGCTCTGTTTCCAAGGGCAAGGAGCATTGTAGCACTCTGTGCAAAGCCTTTAGGAGCGCTGGTGCTCTGTTAACACTAGGACAGGGGCGCCAGGGTCTAAAAACTCCAGAAATGTCAAAAATTTTCAAAAATTGAGATTCAAACTTGACAAGTATGTTGAGTATGATGGGACAAGGAGTCAATCAGCTCATGAAACTAATCAAAGAGGGGTAAACCAGGTCTGAACCAATCAAGGGATAGAACAAGGTCAATGAGGAGAAAAATCCAAACAAGAGGTTTTGAATTGAGGCTATCTCCCCAGCGGAGTCGCCAGTTTCTGTTGTAGGAAAATCTCCCTGCGAATAGGTAGATCACCTCTAAGGCTTGACCTTAACCCTAGACAGAAAAATGCTTAACGTGGACACTGAATTTCTTTCAAATCTATCTAAACTAACACATGAGAAGGAAGGATGGTAGAAGTACCTGTTATCGACGTTTGTCCCTGCACGCTCTGAGTTGCGTTCCAATCCTTTGCTCCTCGCTGAGTTCTGTGGACAAAACAAGATACGAACACTTCGTACTCTATTGATATTAGCTTGAAAACACATCTATCACTGAATGATAAGTTCATGTAACATCAGATACAAACTAGAAAGAAACAGGACAAGCGTGTCATATTGATGAGAATAACGACAGCAGTACTTACAATCGTAGATGCGAATGCGACAGCTTTGTCAATTCCCCTTCGTCTAACCCTTGCCTGAAAGATCCACAACCTGGATAACAACAGCTTCACTGATCACTCTCCTTTGGCTGACTGCAAGTTTCCTCCAAGATCATAAGTTTCATATGTTTAATTCTTCCCCAATCAGCTCTGTCCCAACACCACTTATGAGATCATAAGTTTGGTGTGATTCTCCTTTTTCCTTCTCTTTCACCATTAGAAAGCTTTCTTATATAGCCTTGGAGAGGCTTTAACCACTTGAGATATCCTTGGGGAAGGTGAGGATTTTCCTCCTTCAGTTGAGGATCTGCCCTAGGATCATGGTTGGACTAGGGATTCGAATCCAACTGCCTTCCAAGAATGAAAAGATGCTTCCCCCATTCGTCTCAACATCTTAACAACTTCCCAGAATAGGTAGCACTCCCTCAAAAGGGCCATCAGAGCGTTGTAGCGCTCCCTAGTAATCTTTAGGGGGTGCCAGCGCTCTCAAAATCTATAGCGCTCCCTCAAAAGGGCCAGGGGAGCGTTATAACGCTCCCTGACAGTGTAAGGGGGAGTGTCGGTGCTTCGAGATAGTGTAAGGGGGAGCGATCCTCTCCAAAACTCAGTTTTTTGGGTGCTTTCAGATGGCAAAAGGTTGTTTGACTTCAGTAGATCAGTTCTCCTCCTTCAAATCAGTCATGTGAGATGTTATAAGTGTCTCCTTAGTGTCGTTACCATGACAGTATGTCTGAACATCCTTTGCGACACTAGTGACCAACTTGCGACACTTGCAAAAGTTGTGGGGAAGATGCGACACTTACGACAATTGAGAGGGACAATGCGACACTTATCCAACTGAGCAATTTTGACGTGTAACAAAGAGATCTTCTGAAGTGCCAAAATCATGGAACATCGGGGTGAGGTGGACCTATTCGACAGTTCGAATATTTTGAAAAAGTGTCGATGTGAAGAAATCGTCGAACTCCCGAAGCATCGAATATGACGTGGCATGATGGCATCACCTAGGTTGACATGGACCTACCATAAGTCTTCCATGCGTCACTTATTTTTTTGCTTTTGATAGGCCCTTAGTATCGATTGGGACCTGACACATGTCACTCGATGGTGGGGCCACGTGTCACCACCTTGATTGATGATAGTTGTACTAAGTGGACCCCGGGAGTTCACCAATTCGGTCTTCAGAGGAAATAATTGGATGATGAAGGAAGACCTTCCGGATCTCCGGAGTCCCGAAGTCCCAAAGTTTCGAAGTCACGAAGCACCAAAGTGACATGGATTGATGACATCACCTAGGGTGATGTGGAAATACAAGATGCATGCCATGTTTTAGTGTGTTTTTTGCTTTTAAAAGAATGATTTCACCAGTTATAACTTGACACGTGTCACCCCTTAGATTGGGCCACGTTTCCACTTCTTGGGATATTCCACGCAATAGCCCAGGTGTGCAGTACTAAGTGGACCCCGAGAGTTCACCAATTCAGCATTTGGACGGAATGAAGTGTGAGGAAGGTGAAACCCTCGAAGCTCCGAAGAGAGGATTAAATCCTCACCTTTGATCGGGAGAGGAAACACAACAGTAGATAACATAGTTTGGAGACTTAGCACTCCAGAGGACTCAAGGAATAAGCAGTCAAGGTCACTGACTTCTGAAGGCTCAAATGATGGAGTCCATCTCGACCATTGATCATAGAGGATGTGTGGTGCCAGATACCAAGGTCTGAAGACTTGATACTCTGGAGGAATTGAGAGCCTCATAACTGTCGAAGCCCAGAGTCTTGTAGCTCCTATTGACCGTAGATCTAAGAAGTGAATGAGGACCGTTGATCAGTACGCCCTCTGATTCTTTGGAGAATTGGTGTTTGGAGGAAACATATTGTAATGAAGGAAAACCTATGAAGCCCAAAGTTTTTTATTCCTAGAGGCCCAAAGCATGGAATAAGAGCCTATCGATTAGCGTTGGGTCACATGAGATGAGGGGGTCGAAGAAAAAGGGCTAAGTGCTCAATTGTGTTTTTCAAAACACAGAAGGGCTTAGAGAAGGAGCCTGTGGGGTTTTTTATTTATACATACCTACACCTAATGAAGTAAAGAAGGACTGTAAAATTGAAGAGAGCATCCAACACAGATCCAAGGGCCAATTTGTCACTGAGATGAAAGAATCCATGTTCAGGGATTGCATTGCTGAAAAGACAAATTGTTCAAATATATATAGCTTCCTTCTGAAAACTCAAAATTGAGCAATGAAGCGGGAATTAGAAAGGTATTGAACAATAGAAGATAACTGTTCACCAATAAATTCGATTTGAATAGTAAATTTCTCAAGAAATTAGCATAAAATAAGTCAGATATATTAATGAATCAGAATGGTTCGTGTTTTCATGAAATTATTGAGAACAGTTAGCCTGACAAAGTTGTGTTGGCTTCACATTTTTGCAGAATTAACAACTACCATAAAAGAGTAGAGTTATCACAAAGTGTAGGGAGATGGATGATAGACAAGAGGCTTACAGTCCAGAAGATGAAATCATAGGGATGAATGTCCAGTTGGGTATGGAAGGAACAAACTCCAATGGACATGGGGAAGAAAAGGATGATAACATGAATATGGTAGAAACCATTAGAAATTTGCAAAAATATGTCCAAAGTCAAAAATCTGATAATGAAATGCTTGTGAAGGACAAAGAGCAGTAGGAAGACTTCAACATGAAGCTAATACATATACTGGACATAATTGAAAAGAGGTTGGATAAGGATAGTGGCTCCAACAAATCAGGAAGCCACAGGACCCCTGAGGAAAAAGGAAGATCAAGGAGTGGTAGCAGACATCACCATCACTCTCAAAGGAAATACAAAATGAGGGTGCATAGAAGCTCAAGTCCATCCCCTTCAAGGAAGCATAATAGGTCTGGGGTGGATGAATTTAAAGGAGAAATGAACAAGATCAACCCTCCTACCTTTGATGAAGAGCACATGAAAGATGAAGATGATGAGACATGGCTGCTAGGCATGAGGAAGTACTTCCAATTACATAACTATTCTTCTCATGCAGAAGGAAGAATTTCTATCTACCAACTTAAAGGAAAGGCATCCATGTGGTGGGATAAACTTTTGCAAGTGCAACACATCAGAGAGAAGAATCTTACATGGAAGGAATTCAAGAATCTTTTTGAGAAGAAATACTTAACCAAGAGGTATTATAAAAAAAAGATGAAAGAGTTCCTTGAACTCAAACTGGGTAGCATGACCATTGATGAGTATGAAAGGATATTTTTAGAACTATTGAAGTATGTCTCCTTCATCAAGGATGAGACAGTTAAGATCCAGAGATACCTGAGTGGGATGCCAACCTATATCAGTGACAATATTCAATATGATGATCCGAAGACTTTGGAGGAAACCATAAGGAGAGCCAAGTGTTTATATGATCAACATAAATGAAAGCCTACTCTCCAAAGATCTTGGGAATACAAGAAGACATTTAAGAGGGAACACAGGAAGAAGGGGAACAAGCCATCATTTTTCAAAACCAGTCCTCAAGGAAAACCATCTTTTAGAGAGCACAAAATGGCTAGGGTAAGTGGGAAAATTCCAAGGCAGACACCCATTCAATATTGGGGTTGTAAAGGAGACCACAAGTATAGAGATTTTCCTCACAAAAGTGTCAAAGTGAGAGATTTCCACAATGTACAACAAGAAAAAATAGTGCAGGACATGGGCATAAGTGTACCAAGGATCTATGCATCCCTAGACAACAAGCAACAAGAATTTCAATCACACATGATTGAAGTAGAAGGTATGATCAATAACTATGCCTTTACTATTTTAATAGATTCAGGATCTAGTCATAGCTATATAGATCCTAAGGTAGTGGAAAGATTTCATTTTCCAAGAAGAAAGCATGGAAAACCTTGGCTAGTACAACTGGCTACAGGAGCCAAGAGAAAAGTTGTTGAGTTGGTTAAATCATGTCCAGTAGACATGAATGGGCTAAGTACCAAGGAAAATTTGAACATCCTTCCCTTGGGTTCATATGACTGTCTAATTGGTATGGATTGGTTAAACTAACACCATGTCATCTTAGAATGTCATAACAAGGCATTCACTTCCCTGAATGAGGAAGGGAACCCAAGAACATTCCAAGGAATTCCTAGGGTAGTTACTATCTGAGATATCTCAGCAATGTAATTGAATAAGTGTTACAGTAAGGGATGCCAAATATTTGCAGCCCATATGGAGGAAGCACCTAAGGATAAGGTGCCAAATCTGGAGGATCACGCAGTCCTGAAATATTTTGAGGAGGTGTTCAAGGAAATACTAGGACTACCCCCAAAGAGAGATATTGATTTATCTATAAATTTGATGCCTGGAGAAACTCCAGTATCAAAGACTCCCTACCGGATGAGTACACCAGAGTTGAAGGAACCGCAAATGAAGCTTGAAGGACTTTTGAAGAAGGGATATATACGCCCAAGTGTGTCATCTTGGGGTGCCCTAGTCTTATTTTTGAAGAATAAATATGGGACATTGAGTTTGTGCATTGACTTCAAACAATTTAACAAAGTGACTATAAATAACAAGTAGCCTTTGCCAAGGATAGATGATCTCTTTGATCCATTAAAGGATGCAAGGATATTCTCGAAGTTTGATATTAGGCCAGGATATCATCAAGTAAGGATCAAATATGAAGACATATCGAGATCACCTTTAGGACAAGGTATGGTCATTATGAATTCACAATGGTGCCATTTGGGTTATCAAATGTGCCAACAGTTTTCATGTGCTTAATGAATGGTGTTTTCTGAGAATACTTAGACAAGTTTTTCATTGTCTTTTTGGATGACATCCTTGTATATTCCAAGTTGGAAGAAGAGCATGAGCATCACTTGTGGATCGTGTTACAAGTGTTAAGAGAGCACCAGTTGTATGCCAAATTGAGCAAGTGCTCATTTTATCAGAATCAAATTCACTATTTGGGGCATATCATATCCGAAGAAGGGATAGTAGTGTACCTTGAAAAGATTGAGGCCATTAAAGGGTGGAAAACACCTAAGAATGTGACAGAAGTAAGATCCTTCATGGGTCTATTTGGCTACTACAGAAGATTCATTGCATGGTTTTCCAGGATTTCTCACCCGATTAATTCCTTGCAAAGGAAGGGGGTGGAGTCTCAATGGACAACAGAATGTGAAAAGAGATTCCAACAATTGAAGCAGTTGTTAACCAGTGCTCCAATTCTTAGGATTTTTGATCCAAGTGAAGATTTTGTGGTTTTCACATATGCATGCAAAGAAGGACTTGGTGGAGTCCTTAGTCAGAACATATTTGTGGTATGTTTTGAATCCATAAAATTGAAAGAGCATGAAAGGCTCTATGCCACTCATGATTTGGAGTTGGAAGCCATAGTACATGCCTTGAAGAAGTGGAGGAAGTACCTCATGGGAAAAATATTTGAGCTGAGGACAGACCATAATGGTCTGAAATATTTGTTTGATCAGCCAACTTTAAATGTAAGGTAGAGAAGATGGTTAGAATTCCTCTATGAGTATGAATTTGATATCAAGCACATCAAAGGATAAGAAAAGAAGGTGGTTGATGCACTTAGCAAGAGAGTGCATGAACTGCATACTACAACCATTAGCATGTATCAAATTGATCTTAAAGGAAGAATTTCAGAGGCTGCAAAAGAAGATTTGTAGTACATAGAGTTAGTAACAAATTACAACAAGGTAAAATGCAGTAGAAAGTTGAAGATTATGAATTGGGAAATGATGGAATTCTCTTGTACAGGAACATAATTTATGTACCCAATTTGCATGAATTGAGGAGTACGATTTTGAAAGAGATGCACAATGTACCTTATGTTGGACACTGAGGATATCAAAAAATAGTTACAACAGTCAAGAGCCAATATTATTGGCCATGCATGAAGAAGGAAATTGTTGAGTACATTGCTAAATACTTTGAGTTTCAAAAGGTCAAGGCTGAGCATAGGCACCCAACTGGGTTGCTGTAGCCATTTCCCATTCCTTAGTGGAAGTGGGAAGTGGTGACAATGGATTTCATCACCAAATTTCCCAGAATAAGAAAGCAACATGATTCTATCATGGTGGTGGTGGACAAGCTTACCAAAGCTTCCCATTTCATTCCTATGAAGGTTAGCCACAAGGAAACCATTTTTGTTGATATTTATATGAGGGAAGTAGTACGCTTGCATGGAATACCCAAGACAAATGTGTCTGACAGAGACCCAAAGTTTACCTGAAAGTTCTGGAAGGGATTATTCAAAGGGTTCAGAACAAATCTGAACTTCATCACAACTTATTATCTCGAGTCTGATGGGGAAATAGAAAGGGTGAACCAAGTGATAGAGGATATGCTAAGGATGTACGTGATGGACAAACCATATAAGTGGAAGGATTATCTACAGTTGGTAGAATTTTCCCACAACAATGGTTACCAAGCATCTTTGAAGATGAGCCCATTTGAGGCACTTTATGGTAGAAAGTGAAACACACCAGTAAGTTGAGACAACCCAACTAATAGAGCAGTGATTGGGCTCAGGGAAATGGAAGAGCAAAGGTTGAAGATAAAAAATAATTTAAAGGTTTCCCAAAAAAAGAAGAAAAGCTATGTTGACAAGGGTAGAACTCACAGGGAATTTAAAGTGGGTGATCATGTTTTCTTGAAGGTGAAGGCCAAAATAAGTTCCCTAAAGTTGGGAAATTGTTCCAAGTTGGCAACCAGATATTGTGGGCCATTTGAAATCCTAGAGAGGATTGGACTAGTAGCTTACATGCTTGCATTACCTTCATATATGATTATTCATAATGCATTCCATGTATCATTTCTCAAGAAATATATACATGATGTTAATCATGTTATTGATTGGAATGTGATTCAGGTGGATCAAGGAAGAGCATTTCAAGTGCGTCCTATACGCATTCTAGACTGGAAAATCAAACAACTCTAGAATCGCGCCATAGGGCTTGTAAAGGTCCAATGGAACTCGTACGGTCTTGAGGACGCAACTTGGGAGCATAAATATGCTATGCGGGCAGAATACCCGCATCTTTTTGAAGATTTTGGAAATCTTATTGATATTGTGTAAGTAAGATGCATTGAGGACAATGCATAAATAAGGGGAGGGGATTGTAATACCCCAAGGTCGAGCCCCTATTGAATTGTAATGATGTTTATAGGCTGGTGATCCAAGTGTATATAAGATGGGAGACTTATATGTTTATTAGGTCGAAGAGACTAGATGTTGAAGGCCATGGAGCTTGATTTTGTATATGTAAATACTCACATCATTAATATAATTACATCACTAAGTGTAGACCAACCACGAAGAAATATTTATGGGGAACTAAGCTCCACTAGGTAGGGAAAGGGATGAGGCTGAGAGGCTAGGAAAAAGGGTTAAGATAGAGGGATTATTGCCAAGGGAATATTATAATGTATTTTCCTAAAATAATAAGGTTTGGGAAATAACCCATGTTATCCTAAGTTCCTTTGGGAGAGGAACGACCTCCAAGTGGGGAGGAACAAGCTCCCAAGAGAGCCATGTGTCAACCTGGGAACATGTAGTTTTATGGGAGAAAATTCGTCATTGTGGGGGTTCGCTAGCAATTCTTGCCATCCTTTCCATGCACACACTCACTCACAAGCTGAGCCATGACCTCCATTGTTGACCTCTGCAAACTATGAAACCTGCAAACCCATTTTTCCTGTGAGGCACAACACGACTGCATAGTGCCTAAGCCATATCGCCCCCTAGTTATTTTTCTTTTGCTACCCACATTTTCTCTGGACTTGTGTGGCTTGCTGTCATTACCAGAACCCATACCTGATTTTGCTATTGTGGTTACCTATTTGACTTTGTACAAAAGAAGCAGGTTGCCCGGCCTATGGTTTGAAGAGGCAGGTTTTTAGGTCTGTGGATTGAAGAAGCAGGTTGTTGGGCCTGTGAGAAACTCTCTTCAGGTGAGAGATATTTTTGGGGAAGTGATTTCTCCTCGAGGGAGTCTAGCAACAACTATAGAACTATGAGAATTCTTGATCCACCCTTTTGATGAAGCCCTAGAAGGGAAGTGGAGAAGTCGATGGACTATGTAAAAGTGAAGGTGTATATTCCCGAGGTGGGAAAGGAATGTGGGGAATGAGAGTCTGTGAATGGTGGGCATAAGTAGGATCCGGAGAGGGAATCCTTCCTATTGCATTGTGCAACTTTGTGTAGTCTCAGCCTAGCCTAGGAATTCCTTTACCCTAGGTGGAGTTTAGTCCCAGCTCGGGGGTGACCCACTACTTATATCTTGGAGCAGCATGGTCTAAGGTTGGGAGGTTTGTGGAAGGTTTGCACACAGTTGGTGGTATTCTCATAAAAATATAAGTACCATTTCTATGTTAATTTGTATGTTGTGTATCCTGTACATGTCTTTATATTTATAAGAATGGCAAGTGTTTTTGCATGTATGTTTTACTATGATTTATGCATTTAAATTGTGTATTAGTAGAATGAATATTAGCTTTGTTTAAGTTTATATGTATGATGTTTCGCAAAGATCTATGTTTTCCATATCCCAACAAGTCTATTTCTGGTTATGGACAATTTTGATTATCAAAACAGAGTAATCAGTTGTGTTTTATATTTATTTCAAGTGACACTGCCTAGTAGAAGGTTGGGGGTGTTACAAATTGGTATCAAACCTTGAACATAGAAGTTTCTTTTGAAGTAGTGGTG
>ML780772.1:601215-616258 GCA_009831015.1 Picea engelmannii | reverse complement strand
TCAATAATTTTATTCTAGCTTAGAATTGTAATTGTGGAAATGAATTAGTTTCAGTATTTCCTTATTGTTTAATGAAAAAAAAAAGCTCGTTGATATGTATTCCTGGTCAACTGATATTGAGTATTGTGATTGCTATAAAATAAAATGTTAATAGTAGACATTTTACTGAGTGTCGAATTCCTGGTTAACTTGACTTGATCATTAAGCAAAGTACCCTCAGTTTGAGTTGATTTTTACAATAATTCTTGTAACATAGGATGGTTGCGCCTGTTAGTTTTCGCCTGATATCTTGTGTATCTTTTATTTATGAGTTACTTCCTAATTGTACTTGGCCAGAGTGAGCCCCAAACTCAAAACCTTGCTTTCATTTTTGTAACTCCTGCCCGCGTTTTCTTTATTCCTTGATTGCGATTTATTTTTCTTTTATATTTGGTTATGGCACTTCAGGTGGATTCTAATCGTAAATGTTTGTAATGATTTCCACTCCTTGCCTTGCATTTTGTCTTTTAGTGTAGTTGGATTTCTTTAAAAGTTGAGAAATGATCCTCCACCATAGGAAGTAGCAAGGTCCCATCTCCCAGCCGCTAATCAAATGGCTTACATGTTTAACACTCATTGAGGATGCTAGCCACAAAAACTAGCTAAAACTCCAGGAAGGATGCTCACAAATTTGCGCTGTCTCATTAATTTGTTTCTCCATGGAGAAGATCTGGATGCGAATTTGTGTTAGAATAGTCTGTATGAAAAATTGTTGATGTGCGTAGTAACTAGGATTCTGGACAACGAACAACGGTATTATGTTTTTTTTTTAGGTTTGATATTGACAGAGAATTGGTTCTAAATGCTTCCGCTCATGATACTATCCACTTACCCAACACTCCATTACCCCATTGTGGGACGAGCACACTACCCCAACTTGAACTTGCTTTATTGTACCTTCTCCCCACAAAAAAAAGGGGGGTATTTAATCAAGCCTTTGTTGGGAATGTTGCTTAGGCTCAGCTTCACTCATCCACATCCACATGTGACAGTTATATAATAGAAAGGCATAGGCAGGGGCCGAGCCCACATCCCTTTGAGTAGTTCTAGTTGTTAAACTGAACCATCGATCCAGTTTCAAAACCAACTTCCCTTTGCTAGGATCCCAGTTACCATTACTTCCTACCAACACAGAACTGGATAGGTGGGAACTCCTCTAAACTCTATACTGGTCAAGTACGTAGATGCTTAACTTTACACTGACTTATTAAAGTGTTACCAAATAAGGGTGTAAGGATTCGTTGTGGGAAGTCAGTTGAGATCACATCCAATTCTTCATATTACGTTGATAATATATTGGTATATCTTTGTACTATTCTAGAGGAAATCAAGAGTGGAATCAGGTCATGAACTCATCATGATCGAAGTCAAAAACTGATTCAAATTTCTATTTAAAACAATAAATATAAAAAAAATTCTTGAAAAGGATACGACAACCACACCTAGAATATCCAACCATCCACTACAAGAATAAAACAAATGAAAAACATTTTCCTTGCTGTAAAATTTTTTGGTTATTGCAAAAAAGGTTAGAAATAAAAATTTCCAATGCAGGGACTCGAACCCGGGTCTCTCTGGTGAGAGCCGATCGGTCAGACCACAGATCGTGCAGGGTTCCTAGATGACTTGCGTCTAGCGGGACAACCATGGTATCTCCATTCTGCAACAGTGATATCGCTCTGTCAGAACCCAACGGTCCCCTGCTGCCATGACTCAGCTTTTACCATGCACAGGGTTCGAAGTTGGCACTGACCAACTGTGTGTTGACTTTAATTCCAAGTTTTATATTTTTCGAATAATTCAGTAGTTAATTTATTACATTTGTCCATATTTTGTTATTTACAACAAACTATTTTATTGATTTAAATGTTGTACATTTCCTCTAATTATTTAATCACTGACATCATAACCAGGAAGGAATGATGTTAGATGGTAATCCCTGGGTAATTATGCTATCCTTAAATTAATTTAATTGATCACTGCTGCTATAAATTGGAACGATGTGATGGATTTCTGATGTGATGATTGCTAAATTAAATTTATATGATCATTGTTGTGATGACTAGGTAAGAAAATATTTAGTGGGGAATCCCTTGCATTTATGGTTATCCTTAAATTGACTAAATAATAATCTAAGCCTGTATTTTAACTTTTAATAATCTTAGTTTTATAATACTACAGTATATATGCATGTGGACTTTCAATGAGGAATTGTTATTCAAAAACTATTATTTTAATGAGAAACTTGTTATTTAGAAATTGCTAATTTAATGAGGATGTGTTGTTTAGAATTTTTTATTTTAATGAGGGGTATTATTTAGAAATTGTTATTTTAATGAGAAAGTGTTATTTAGATATGTTTTTTTTTTATGAAAGGTAAATGTTACTCGAAATTTGTTATGTATGTTAACATTAGGATGAGGTAAGATACATTGTGCTAAAATAGGTTCTTGATGGCAATATAGTATTGAGGTGCATCTAGATGGTTGCAGTCTTTAACCCTGTCTTGAGTGTAGTTACATTGCGCAAGATTGATTACAATGATTTCTTTATGGTTTCATATAATGTATGTAAGTGCAAACTGGATTTCGAAAAGGTTGGATATTATGTACTGGTTGATGGTTTAGATCTTTTACATTTGTGCTTGGAATCCTAGTGCGCTTGTTGCAATGTGGCAACATGATGCCCTAAAAGGAATTGTTGCACGCATTGATAGGTAAGCGCATTTGAACCCTGGGTGGGTCATGCGCTCCCCGTTTAGGGTGAAGTGGTTGTTGTAATTCATGTTTGGTACTTTGTTCTATAACGTTTTTTTGCGTTTGTTTTTCTCTCACCATAAGGGCTCTAATCACTTGTGTCGTTGATGTTGTTTGCGTGGCTTGATCTAATGTTGGAATTTAGCTTAGTTGGCTTGGTCTTGTTTGTGTCGAGTGGGATGTAGACACCTCCTTGTTCCTCAATAGTCACCAGCCTTGAGACCTTAAATGGTCAAAATCAATGGGAACCTGGTCTTGAGCGTTGCTTATGTGTCCTGGAGGTCCTAACCTTGTAGGGTAGGATGGGAGGGTAGTTGTATTTATTATGTCTAATCGATTTTTCGCATGTTGCATCCGACTGCATGATGTGCTAGTATGCTAGGTCGTTATGTTGACTGTTGCCTGAATTGCGTGCATTATGTTCTTCATAGAGTTGCATGGATTGACTGTTGTTGTTCTTACCTTCCTATTTTTATAAAGAAAAATAAAATTAACACTTGTTATGTGTTTCATGTTGTTGTAATGACGGGGGTTGTTACATATGGTATTAGAGCCAATTCGACCCGCGACTTGGGATCACTATGACTTTCGTTGATTAGATGTTGATTATAAGGTTTCTAATTAAATTGATTGTATTCGTGTAGGTAATCATGGTTAGAGGACACCGCGAAGGTAGACGACGAGGTGTTAGTGGAGGAGGCATGACTCCCCTGGTAGCATCCACGCCTAAGGGGTCTAACCCCCAAAGAGATGAACATGTTTTCGGGTAGGAAAAAATAGTTGTGGGTGATGTGGTTGGGATGATGAGGTCCTTTCAGCGTATTTATAAGGAACTGATCAACTATTTGGATAGAGATGAGGCTAGGGCATTGGCACCCCCTAAGGGTCCACCGTGCGCTCTGGTCGGTACTGATAACATTTACCATGAACTCAAGAAGGTCAATTTTCCCGAGTTCTTTTGTGCCCAAGATGACGCAGCAACCGAGACATGATTGGATAATATGGCGATGTGATTTGCACTTCACGACTATACCTCCAACATGAAGGTCTGCATGGATGTCTTTCAACTGAAGGGGAGCGCTCTTCTTTGGTGGAAGACGCTCCTGCTACAATTGGACATGGTCGTCGAAGACGTGTCATGGGAATTGTTTGATGAACGATTCCCAGAGAGGTATCTATCTAAGGAATTCATTGAGCATTAGCTCAACGAGTTCAACGCCTTGCAACAAGGCGGTCGTACAGTGCCCGAGTACAAGGCTTGTTTCATGGAGCTTCTTTGGTATGCTCCCCACCTGAATACCGAGAAGCTTAAGGTCAACAAGTTCATGTTTGGCCTTAATGTCCACATTCATGTAAAGGTTAGGATTCTGATGCCTCAAACCTTGCATGATGTTGTTCAGAAGGCCCACATAGCAGAGGAGGAGCTTATCAGTGGGGGTCAGAGTAGGACTCCAGAGAGACTAGCGGGATAGGTGTCATCTGGTGCGCAACAGCATCAGACACCAACTAGACATTCACCAAGATATTATGGCTTCCAGAGAGTATACTTTCACTACACCTAGATGACCAACGCCTCAATAGAAGACTCCTTACAGAGAACCACAACAACGTCGACCGTAGCAACAACAGTTTAGGTCTATTCAGCAGAACAGACCAGGGTTCCAGGCCAGTGGGCCATTAGCTTCTGCTTCGGGTACCAGGAGTATTGGACTGAAGAAAGGGTGTTGGACATGTGGAGAGCCACATTACCAACATGACTACCCAGTGGAGAGGACCAGAATGTCTGGATCAAATGGACCCACTACCGTGGGAGATTTGGGAAAGGCCAATCAGATTCATGCAGCGGTGAATAATTTCCAGGCATAGCACCAGTCGACCGTGCTTGGGACCCTTAGCATTTTGATAGATCTAGGTGCTACAAAGAGTTTTATTTTTGGTGCAATGCTAAAAATGATTAAGGTAAAGGCAGTCAAACAGGATGAGTTTAGCTCTATAGAAATGGCTTTAGGAGCCAAACAAAAGTTTGGAGGGAAGGTTACGGGCTATAGCCTTAACTTGGGAGAGTTTATCAAAAGGAGCAACCTGTACGTCACGATATTAGGGTATTATGACGTCATGATCTATATGGACTGGTTGGAATCGCATGAGGTGATACTCAACTGTAAGACGAAATGGTTGAGCTTGGTCGATGATGAGAGATAGAGACACGTGATTGTAGGTCGAAACCAACCACGGATTCTCCCTGAGGTTCATCTCTTCCTTGCAGCTACGAAAGAGCATGTGCAAGGGATGTAAGATTTATGTGATCCTTGTGTTAAACGAGAAGGGAGTAGCGGAAGGTTTAGAAAACCTTCTAGTGGTGCGAGAGTTTGCAGATGTCTTCCCCGAGGAGTTACCTGGGATGCAACCAGAGAGGGAATTTGAATTTACCATCGATATTAAACCAAGGATTGGACCGATAGAGAGAATGTCTTATTGGATGTCAACCCCTGAATTACAAGAGTTGAAAATGCAACTGAAGGAGTTGCTAGACCTAGGACTTATACGTCCAAGTCTGTCACTGTGGAGTGCACCTGATATTTTCATATGAAAAAAGGATGGGTCATGGAGAATCTACATTGACTATTGTCAATTGAACAAGGCAAGGATCAAGAATTAGTATCCATTTCCAAGGATTGATGATTTGTTTGATCAGATGAAAGGCGCGATTATATTTTGAAAGATCGAATTGAGATCAGGGCATCACCAGTTACGGATCAAGGAGAACAACATCCCTAAGACTACCTTTAAGATAAGGTTTGAACATTATGAGTTTAGAGTTTTACTATTTGGACTGATGAATGCCCCAGGAGTATTTATGAGTTTGATGAACGAGATGTTCCACGAATACTTGGAAAAGTTCTTCAAAGTATTCATTGACGATATTTTGATATATTCTCGGACGATGGAGGAGCATGACGAGAACTTGCGCTTGGTACTACAATGTCTACGAGAGAACAAATTTTTTGGAAAACTATCGAAATGCTTGTTTTATCAATTGAATATTCACTACTTAGGGCATGTCATCTCTGGCGAAGGTATCATTCTGGATCCAACAAAGGTCGAGGCTATTATGGAATGGCCAACACCGATGAATGTCCACGAAGTGCGTATATTCATGAGTTTATTGGGATACTATCGACGGTTCGTTGAGGGTTTTTTGAAGATAGAAAATCTGATCACAAAATTGCAGAAGAAGAATAAGAAGTTTGTTTGGACTGATAAATGCCTGGAGCCATTTTAGAGGCTCAAGGAGCTATTGACGACAACACCAATACTAAATGTCCCTGGCATGGACACAAACTTCTTGGTATGCACTGATGCATCCAAGGAAGGCTTAGGTGGAGTCTTGATGCAAGACAGTTGAGTGATCGCTTGCATCTCGAGAAAGTTGAGAAGGCATGAGGAGAAACATGCGACGCATGATTTGAAGTTGTTATCCAATGTTTATGCCTTGAGAGTTTGGAGACACTACCTTATTGGATGAAAATTCGAACTAAAAATGAACCACTGTGGTCTACAACACATCTTTACGCAAAGATACTTGAATGCGCGACAAAGACGTTGGTTGGAATGTCTTAGCGAGTACGATTTTGAGATTACTTACATAAAAGGAACAATGAATAGAGTGGTTGATGCGTTGAGTCAGAGACCATGCATATTTTTGGTGATGCCTCTTCAGATGAATCTATGTGAAAAGATTCTAACTTTACAATGCGACGATGACTGGTACAAAGAGGTCAAGGATTTTATCGGACGAAACACAATGATGATACCAAAATTTGATGGATTTACTATGGACAACGACGTATTATTGAGATTTAAAAATCAAATTTATGTACCGCCCAATGACAAGTTGAGGAGTTTGATCCTAAAAGAGGCTCATAGAGCAGTGTACATGGCTCATCCTGGAGTCACGAAGATGAGGGAAGACCTTAAACCCTTATTTTTCTACAAAGGAATGAAGGAAGACATAGTCAACTATGTGGCAAGATGTCTAGAATTTTAGCATATGAAGGTTGAACATAGACATCCGACAGGATTACTACAGCTGCACGCTATTCCAGAATCGAAATAGGAGGTCATTTTGATGGATTTCATTGTTGGATTACCACTGATGGCAAGGAGGCACAAATCGATTTTTATGGTAGTCGACACTCTGATGAAGAGTGCTCATTTTATTCCTATGTGTATGATGTATCAGGCACCTGACATAACTAGAGTTTTCATCAGTGATATTGTGAGGTTACATGGTGTACCTAAGAGAACTATATTTGATAGAGGTTCGATGTTTACAGGATGATTTTGGACTAGTTTCCAAGAGGCCTTGGGAACCCAACTTAACTTTAGTACCACGTATCACCTGAGATAGACGGGCAGACCGAAAGAACAAACCAAATCTTGGAGAATATGTTGCGTATGTATGTTATGGACCAACAAAAGTGTTGGGGAGAGTTCTTTCCACTGGTAGAGTTTGCATACAACAACAGTTATCAAAGAACCATTAAGATGGTGCCTTTCAAGTTTCTTTACAGGCGACCGTGTCAGACACTTTTGATTTGGGATTGGCTTGAGGATAGGGTCCTGGTGGGACCCAAAGCGATACAAGAAATGGAAGATCAAATGAAAACTATAAGACAAAGGATCAAGGAAGCGCAGGATCAACAAAAGAGTTATGTCGATGCACATCATGTCAATCCTAGTTATGAAGTTGGCAATCGAGTCTTCTTAAGGGTGAAATCACATAAGTGTTTGATCAAGTTTGGAAAGGGTGCTAAACTCTCTCCTAGGTTCATGGGACCTTTCGAGATTGTGTAAAAGAAGGGGCCCATGGCCTATCGAATAGCATTGTCTGATTCTTTGAGGTGTATGCACGATGTTTTTCACGTATCTATTTTGAGACATTATGTTAGTGATCCTACACATGTTATTGACATGAGTTCATTGTAGATATCGAACGAGGGTGCGCTCATGGTTGAGCCAATCCGCATCTTGGACCATCGTATTCGACAACTACAGTGTTGAACAGTAGATCAGGTCAAGGTCCAATGGGACAACTATAGTCTGCACTCGGCGACCTGGGAGGACGCATATCATATGCGTTGACAGTTTCCATTTTTGTTTGATAGCTAGACATATGATATTGTGATACACTTTATTTCGACACTTATATACTATGAAACTTCGGGACAAAGTTTAAAACAAGAGGGGGTGTATGTAACATCCCGCTCCTATGCGCAGTGAATGGACTTATTCTTTGAGGACACTTGCATGCAAGTGATCCGGGTCATTATACTATTGGCTCTTTTGATTATGATTATGAGACATTGTGTATTTGATGGTATGTTATTTTTTTGTGTTTACATCGAC
Organism: Picea engelmannii; assembly: GCA_009831015.1. NCBI lineage: Eukaryota > Viridiplantae > Streptophyta > Pinopsida > Pinales > Pinaceae > Picea > Picea engelmannii. Next base: position 608,054 of record ML780772.1, on the reverse strand, counting down.
ATGTGATATTGACTGGGTTCTTTTGAGTGTGCAGGACTCTGGACGTTGAGGATGCCAAAGCATCGAGGAAACTCCTCAGACTCCGGATCGAGTCAGGGAGTGGATTGTTAGGGCTTGAATGTTATTGATGTGACATATGTACATATGATTAGATATTATGATGTTGATAGTTATTGCTGACATGATTTGTTGATGGATGCAAGCTGATGATAGATTGTCGACCAGACTCGCATTTAGAGTAAATGGGTCACACATGACAACCATATACATTGAGGGAGAGGTGTGGCAACATCCGTGCCACAATCTACTAGCACTCCCGCCGTGGCTCGAACTATAGGTTAACGCTTACCTAGTTCGAGAGACCCATGATGCTATGAGGGAAGACCGTGACAGTCGCTCACGATGATTCTAAGGGGCGCTCAATAAGGTAGGGTTCTTATTCCTTAGATCCCCTTAGTTTCCCACAAGATCACCTGACGGAGTATTGACTCCAAGGGTTTGACGTCTACCCACAAGAAGGGGGTAAAGAAATTCAAACTTTAATTTAAAAAAAAAAAATTATAATGGAGGATTAAATTTATTAAAAGGGTAAATGTTTGTTTTTCTACACTTGCTAAATTTGATTTTTAGTTAAAAGAAAAAGGGGGAAACTTAAAGAAAAAGGGAAACTTAAGAAAAAGGGAAACTTAAGGAAAAAGGGGAATGTCTAACTTAGTAAGGAATCTAGCCTTTGGAACTTTCTATTTATGAACTCAAATAGGAATTAAGTAAGGCGTATGGCATTTAAGAATTGTAAGGGAATAATGGGATACCAAGGAGCATTTTTAGGAACGCTTTTAGGTGGGTGAGGAAATAGACAAATTTAATTAATTAGTAAAATTAATTTTCTGGTGCAACTAGGGGATCGGGTGACATGTGTATGGGGGATGTTTTTCCTAATTAAATAAATGAAAAATGAATCTAATGAGGGTTTGGGAAACTAATGACTAAGAAACTCTATAAAAAGGATGGTGGAGGAGGATTATGGATCCCATCTACCTTGCGTAACATTACACTGCCTAAATTTCATCTAGACTAAACTTTCTCTTGTGGGTGTTGGGATACCCAACTCGAGTAACGAGTGGTAGCTCGATCTTGCAAGGTGAGTTGGGTGCTAGCATTCTCTGGTATCGTGTGTGTGGCCCCTTTGCTGCTCAGGGGGCTCAGGGGGAAGAAGAGTACCCCTAACATTGGCTGGGAGGTACCGGTGAGGTCTCAGTGGTTGGCAAGCAGTACTTGGATGGAGCACGAGCAGGACTTAGATGGGGTGCAAGTGTGGGATAGTGACTTCTATTTATTCATCATGGGTTACAGGTAAGCAACACTATTGTTTTTTTTAAAATAAAAAAAAGTTGGTCCAAATTTTATGTGCATAAATATCTATAATGGCAAAGGTGGAAATTTATTTGGATGACAATGGTGAATGTAATTCAATAATTTTATTCCATCTTAGAGTTGTAATTGTGGCAATGAATTAGTTTCAGTATTTCCTTATTGTTTAATGAAAAAAAAACCTCATTGGTATGTATTCCTGGTCAACTGATATTAAGTACTGCGAATGCTATAAAATAAAATGTTAACAAGAGACATTTTACTCAGTGTTGAATTCCTGGTTAACTTGAGTTGATCATTAAGCACAGTGCCATTAGTTTGAGTTGATTTTTACATTAATTATTGTAACACAGGATGGTTTTTCATGTTAGTTTTCACTTGATATATTGTGTATCTTTTATTTTTGAGTTATTATCTGATTGCACGTGGCCAGAATGAGCCCGGGACTCTAAACCTTTCTTGTGATTTTGTAAGTCCTGCCTGGGTTTTCTTTACTCCTTGATTGTGATTTTTTTTCTTTTATATTCAGTTATGGCACTTCAGGTGGATTCTAATCATAAATGTTTGTAATGCTTTCCACTCCTTTCCTTGTGTTTTTTATTTTAGTCCAGTTGGATTTCTTTAAAAGTTGAGCGATGATCCTCCACCAAAAGAAGTAGCAGGGTCCCATCTACCAACCGCTAATCAGATGGCCTACATGTTTAACACCCATTGAGGATGTTATCCACAACAACTAGATAAAACTACAGAAAGGATGCTCACAAAATTGCGTTGTTTCATTAATTTGTTTCTCCATTGAGAAGATCTGGATGCAAATTTGTGTTAGAACAGTCTATATGACAAATCGTTGATGTGCATAGTAGCTGGGCTTCCAGACGAAGAACGATAATATTATGGTTTTTTTTTAGGTTTGATATTGACAGAGAAGTGGTTTTGAATGATCACACTCATGATACTATCCAATTACCCAACACTCCATTACCCCGCTATGGGATGAGCACACTTCCCCAAATTGAACTTGCTTTATTGTCCCTTCTCCCCATGAAAAATAGGAGTATTTAATCAAGATTTTGTTGGGACTGTTTCTTAGGCTTAGGTTCACTCATCCACATCTGTGTGTGCCAGTTATAGTAGACAAAGGCGTAGTCAAAGGTTGAGCCCACATCCCTTTGAGTTGTTCCAGTTGTTAAACCGAACCATCGATCCAGCTTCAAAACCAACTTCCCTTCGCTAGGATCCCAGATACCATTACTGCCTGCCAACACAGAACTGCACAAGTGGGAACCCCTCTAAACTTCATATTGGTCAAGTACCCATATGATTAAATTTACACTGACTTATTAAAGTGTTACCAAAGAAGGGCGTAAGGATTCGTAGTGGGCTATCAGTCGAGATCACATCCAATTCTTCATATTACGTAGATAATATACAGATATATCTTTCTACTATTCTAGAGGAAATCAAGAGTGGAATTAGGTCGTGAACTCATCGTGATCAGAGTCAAAAAATGATTCAAATTTCTATTTAAAAAAGTAAATATATAAAAATTTCTTGAAAAGGATACGACAACCACACCCACAATATCCAACCATCCACTACAATAATTAAACAAATGAGAAACATTTTCCCTACTGTAAAATTGTTCGGTTACTGAAAAAAGGGTTTAGAAATAAAAAATTTCAATGCTGGGATTCAAACCCGAGTCTCTTTGGTGAGAGTCGACCGGTCAGACCACATATCATGTAGCGTTCCTGGCTGACTTGTGTCCAGTGGGATGGCCACAATATCTCCATTCTACAACATCAATATCGCTCTATTAGAACCCAACGGTCCCCTACTACCATGAATCAACTTTTACCTTGCGCAGGGTTCAGAGTTGGTGCTAACCAACTGTGTGTTGACTTTAATTCCAAGTTTGATATTTTTCCAATAATTCAGTAGTTAATTTATTACAGCCGTCCATATTTTTTTATTTACAACAGACTATTTTATTGATTTAAATGTTGTACATTTCCTCTAATTATATAATCACTGACGTGGTAACCATGAAGGAATGATGTTAGATCATAATCCCTGGGTAATTATGCTATCCTTAAATTAATGTAATTGATCACTACTGCTATAAATTGGAACGATGTGATGAAATTATGACACGATGATTGATAAATTGAATTTATATGATCATTGTTGTGATGACTAGGTAATAAAATATTTAGTGGAGAATCCCTTGCATTGATGGTTATCCTTAAATTAACTAAATAATAATCTAAGTCTGTATTTTAACTTTTAATAATATTAGTTTTATAATATTACAGTATATATGCATGTGAACTTTCAATGAGGAATTGTTATTCAAAAACTATTAATTTAATGAGAAGCGTTATTTAGAAATTGCTAATTTAATGAGGAAGTGTTGTTTAGAATTTGTTATTTTAATGAAGGGTGTGATTTAGAAATTGCTATTTTAATGAGAAAGTGTTATTTAGATATGTTTCTTTTTATGAAAGGTAAATGTTACTTGAAATTTGTTATGTATGTTAACATTAGGATGAGGTAAGATACATTTTGCTAGAATATTTTCTTGATGGCAAGATAGTATTGAGGTACGTCTAGATGGTTGCAATCTTTAATCCTATCTTGAGTGTAGTTACGTTGCGCAAGATTGATTACAATTCTCTCTTTATGGTTTCATCTAATGTATGTCAGTGCAAATTGGATTTCGAAAAGGTTGGATATTATGTAATGGTTGATGGTTTAGAGATTTTATGTTTGCACTTGGAATCCTAGTGCGCTTGTCGCAATGTGGTGACATGATTCCATAAAAGGAATCATTGTGCACGTTGATAGATAAGTGCATTTGAACCCTGGGTGGGTCATGCGCTCCCCGTTTAGGGTGAAGTGGTTGTTGTAATTCATGTTTGGTACTTTGTCCTATAACATTTTATTGTGTTTGTTTCTCGCTCACCATAAGGGTTCTAGTCACTTGTGTCGTTGATGTTGTTTGCGTGGGTTGATATGATGTTGGTAGTTAGATTAGTTGGCTTGGTCTTGTTTGTGTCGAGTGGTACATACACACCTCCTTGTTCCTCAGAACAATTGTCATCCTTGAAACCTTAAATGGTCAAAATCGATGGGAACCTAGGCTTGAGCATTGCTTATGTGTCCTGGAGGTCCTAACCTTGTAGGGTAGGATGGGTGAGTAGTCTTCTTTATTGTGTCTAATTGATTTTTTGCATGTTTCATCTGACTGCATGGTGTGCTAGTATGCTAGGTCGTTATGTTGACTATTTCCTGAATTGTGTGAGTTGTGTTCGTCATTGAGTTGTCTGGATTGACTGTTGTTGTTGTTACCGTCCTATTTTTATAAAGAAAACAAAATTTTTTTTAGCACTTGTTATGCGTCGCATGTTGTCGTAACGATGTGGGTTGTTACACCAAGTAAAATAAATTTAGCATATTAGTTAGTAAACATCAACATATTGAATTTAGCTTAAGTAAATGAATGAATGTTATCCTTTTTTGTATACCTTGTATAAATAATTTATTTATTTTTAGTTAAAAATTCTTTAAAATAAGTTTATTAGGTGAAGTGAATTCCTCCCAAATAAATTTATTACTGTACAAATTCATTTTTTTTTTTCAAATTTGGAAGTATTAAAATTCATAGCGACTTTTATCATAAAATTTTGATATTAAAATATTATGACTTTGATCATAGAATTTTGATATTAAAGATTATGACTTATTTTAAGACAATTTAGATAAGTCTAAACTTTACCTCACATTAAAAAATTCACCAAAAAATTGAATTTATCTACTTATTAAGTCACTCAAATTTTAACAACCGTTTAAATAAACAACTAAAAATTAAACACCATCTTTATATTCATTTATCCATTAACAATCCATTTTTAGTTAATAATTTTTTGACACTCCATAAATTGTTTTTATATTTCTACTTTTATAAATTTTTAACATAAACACAAACACATAATTTATATTTCTTGTTTTGACATATGAAATTTATTAAGCTTTTTACTTCACAAACATGTAAAAAAGGCTTCATTGGAATCATTTTTCTTTTTAACTAAATATTTTATAACTATTTTAAATTTCAGTTATCTCAAATCATGGTTGAAGATTTCAACTTTGTTGTGACCTAATTTTACAAATATGGAAATACTTCCTTGTAATACTTATTTTTCTTTAATTAAGGAATTTATTATCATTTTAGATTTCATTTATTTTAAATAATGGTAGAAGATTTCAACTTGCTTCCTTGTAATACTTATTTTTCTTTAATTAAGGAATTTATTATCATTTTAGATTTCATTTATTTTAAATAATAGTAGAAGATTTCAACTTGTTTTGTTTATGAATTTATGAAATTTATATTATTTTTTATTTCATAATTTTGGAAAAAAAGTTTAATTATGATAATTATTTTTCTTCTTTAATAATTTTAGAATCATTTTAAATTTAATTTATCTCAACTTCTTATAATTTATGAAATTTATGTTGTTTTTTCTTTTCAAACATGGCAAAGTCTTCATAGAGTTTTATATTTATTTCAAATTTCATTTATCTAAAATAATGGTTAAAGATTTGATGGTGACATAGAGGGAGAATAGTTATTTTCTAACTCATATACTTTAAAAAAGGTTTATTGACTATAAATATTGTGGAATACTAGAAATTAATCAAAACCCAAATATAGAATAGTTGTGTCTATACTAAGTTGGAATAGAACAATGTATAAAGGAGAGAACAAACAACGCACAACCCTTATTCACATCAACTAAAAAGGAATATAAATTTAATAAAATATAATTATAATATTTCTTTTAAGCAATATTTTTGTGAGAGGAAAATATAGAATTTGTTAAAGAAGGTTAATAAGATCATTGTTGAAAAGAACTTGAATTGAATAAAAGTGCAGTTGCTATGTTACAATCCAATGTTACAATCCATCTAGGTGTTATATTAATTACATAATTTTTTTCTTTAAGATTATATATAACAATGTAAGATAAAAAAAACCATTAGAGAAAATATATAAAATCCAACGGTTAAATAATATAAAGAGGCATGTGATGATCCCATGAAGTATATACGAGTTTTTAATAAAATCAGTATAAATAACAATACTCAATTAAAAACATAATAACAATATATGCAACTTTTAGTTAATAGAAGTTCAAGTGTTGATTTGACAATGCTTTAGATTCCATGAACCAATCGTCAATCAATAAAGGGGAAATCATCTTTAAGGATTGATTTTCCACCCAATCAATGAAACCACTTTCATAGGTGTTGTGTCCCCCCAAGAAGACTCAAGTTTAATGAGGTGAGGAAGTTTAAGGTGCACTAAAACTTTCTACAAGTAACACATTCTCATACCTCATAGGTCTATGAGGTGTAGATATTTTAATATCACTTTACCCCTTGATGCATACTTCCAGTTGGTT
>ML780772.1:559567-595786 GCA_009831015.1 Picea engelmannii | reverse complement strand
CTTACTATTGGAAGGTAGTATTTCACCCTATCTTGGTAGAATTTCATGTTTACACACTGAATATTTCTGATAATAATTTGAAAGGAAGAATCCCACTAGAGATGGGTGATCCATAATAAAGGGGCTCATATCCCACTCAACTTCAACTTCATACCTGGATAATAATTTGAACATGGATACCTGTGAAAAAATCTCTCTCTTGTCTATTTTTTAATTATGATTCTGAGTCTCGCATAGGGTTCTCAGTATTTTGGAGGATACCAATCCTCAGTCCTATGCCCTGCACACATCCAATGGAAATGATCAAGGTGGCGTAGCTATCCCTTACTAACTTGATCGCCCAATTATTCAATACACTAGTCATTCATTGTCCACTCAATATAAGCATTACATGTCTCTTAACAATCACAATGGTTATTCTCACTCAACCAAACCTTTTGTGTAGAGGCATTACTAGTCTTGTTTACACATGATTCAAAATCCAATTAGAAAGTGAGGTCAAGGGAGGAAAAGTGGAACACCTGGACATCAAGAAAAACTTTGGATGCTCATAAATTAGGGTTAGGGTTTTCACATGGTGACCAAAAAGTGAAACATATTGTGTTTTCTACTATATCTAGAGGATGATGCTTAGACCTCTAACATCTAATGGAAAGAGTGTGGGGACTCTCGATAAGCTAGGGTTCACACTATGAAGTGGCAATTTAGTAACAATATGTGTTATGCTATGTGCTAGGGTTTGGAAGAGGGTGTTCTTAGACAACCAAATAACTTAGAATATGTTGTTAGACAAAATTATTTCCTTCTGGGTTCATTGGATAACAAGGGAGCGTTGCATCAACTATCAAGCTGGAACCTGGTTTCTCTATCTCCATCACCTTGGGAGAAATTCTCAAAGCCATTTATGTGTTGAGATTCTTGTTACCATTCTTGTCGAACCCATGCGAGTGATTTGATTTCGTTTTCCAATATGAAGTGGGTCAAATGATTCTTATGGTCTCATGCACATTCAATTTCTTTGCAATGAGAAATTGAGACACATCCAAGTACCCACCAATGTTGTATACATCTCGTAAGCACATTGTATGACCGCGTATGCCCACCTGGAGGGAGAGAACAGTCTATGGAACTTCTAGTAGTCTAATGGGACCTCACAAGGATTTTTTCTTCTTTTGATTTGCAACCTTTAGTCGGAAGGAAAATAAGAGGAACCCCCGATCTAGAAGGAACGAGGATATTTATTAATGGACATAATCAAATCTAGAAATCTGGATGAGAAAGGAATGGATGGAAATAGTCACACTATCCCAGGTAATTTTTTCCAAAGGGTTTTGAGTACATGGATGGTGGGAATGCGGATTCAATTGGAGGATATACCTAAATTTTTCCTAATCAATTACATATATGGATACTTTTGCTTTGCGTCCAAAATATTAAAATATGACACTACACATTAAATCTCAAATCCAATCTAAGGATCTTGAAACTCATAATCTAACTATAAAAACCTTAATCATATCCATGGTCTGATACTTTATAGACTGCTAAAGATAACATAGTGGTCGATGATGCCATAATTAGTATTAAAAGCTATAGATACTCATGAGAAACATCAGAAGTCAAAAACTATTATTAATCATCTATAACAACAAACATCATCCACTAAAGAGAGAAAAATCCATACACCAACACAATGTTTACCATGGAACTCAAATGGGAAAACCAATCGAATAGTGTTCAATCTTGTTCTTTCTTCAAGTTTGCAACTTTACAATGCTCTTGTCCTCCTTGTCCAAAAATACCTTTGGAAATGAGTGAGAGTGAAGAAATAGAGAGAGATAGGGGGCATGAGAAGGCCAAGAACCATGGCTCTTCACTTCTCATTCCTTATCCTTCTCTCCTCATGGTTCTTCACTTCTCATTCCTTATCCTTCTCTCCTTTCCATTTCCTGGCCATCTTTAATTATTTTTCTTTAAAGTTTCTCTTACATCATTATTTAGCTTATTCCACGTAAACTTGCATTGTTTTACATTTTTTTATGTGGCTTTGCTAATGCATTATGATTGTTAATATGTGTTGCAGGTATTGAGTCTTATCTACTCTTTATTCCAGATCTATTTCAGATCAATGGGACAACTTAAATCCTTGGGAATACTTGACCTCATCTTTAATTTTCTTTGGGGTATTTTTCCAAAATCATAGTGTAATTGTACGCACCTTCAATGGATTAGAATTTTAGTAAAAACATTGACAGGGACTATAGCAATAGAGTTCGGTTATCTATTCAAGTTAAAATATCTCTACATGCACAACAATATTCTTACTACATTCCAACTTCTCTGAGAAACTATATGTCTCTCCAACATGTATCCATTGGGTAGAACTATCTGACTAGTCCAATTCTCCTTGAATTGGGCTTGTTGAAAAACTTAAATTGGTTTTATTTAGAGGTCAAGAAGTTGGAGAAGACTATTCATGCATCTTTGGGAAACTACTATTCCCTATGTGAGTTGAGAATAAATGGAAATAACCTTTCTGGTAATATCCCCAAAGACATTTCCAATTTATATCGGTTGATATATTTACATCTTGGTTTAAATGTGTTATCAGGTAGCATACATGAAACCATTTTAAATTTGAGTCCCAGACCTACTTTGATCTAGGTGGTAATACGTTATCTAGTGTAACATCCCGCTCTTCTGTGCACTGAGCGAACTTATTCTTTGAGGACACTTGCTTGCAAGTGATCCTGATTATTATACTATTCGTCGTTTGATTATTATGAGGCATTATGGATATGATGATATGGTATTTTTCATGTTTACATGGATAGGTTCTATTGACTGGGTTCTCCGGAGCGTGCAAGACTTTGGATCTCGATGATGCATAGGAATCGATGAAACCCCTTGGACTTCGGATCGAGTCAGGGAGTGGAATATTGGGGTTTGATTGTTGTTGATATGACATATGTACATATCATTAAATGTTATGATGATTGAGTATTATTGCTGACATGATTCGTTGATGATGTAGGATGGCGATAACTTGTTGACCAAACTCACATGTGGAGTAGAGGGGCCATGCACAACAACCAAAGTCCTTGAGGGAGAGGTGTGGACAAAAACCCTGTCAAAGCCTACTAGCACTCTCGTCGTGGCTCGAACTGTAGGCTAATGATTACCTAGTTCAAGAAGACCCATGATGTCATGAGGGAACACTACAACAGTCACTCACGATGATTCTAAAGGGCGTGCAATAAGCCAGGGGCCTTATTCCTTAGAGGCCCTTAGTCTCCCACGATATCACTTGGTGGAGTATTAACTCCAGGGGTTTTTGATGTCAACCAAGTCAGTCAAGAGGCGAGTGGAACCCTTAGATCACGTAGTGCATCCTGAAGGGCACGTCGTGCAAGGAAACGAAAAAAAGCCAACGCACCCTTGGAGCACCTACCGCGACCTGAAGGGCACGTCACGATTTCAACGGGTAAGTGAATAAACTTATTCAGCCTTAAAATGAATGATGTGATAAGTAATATTTAAAAACAATTTCCCTAATAAAAATGTCGCCCAACCTAGTGAAATTAAAATCTAGGTCTAAGTAACACATGTGGTCAAAAAAATAATAATCATAATTAAACATGTAACAAGAAGGTGGTAAGAAATTCAATTAAATTATTAAAATCAAATTACAATGGGGGAATTAAAATTTTAAAAGGGAAATGATTGTTTTATCTACATATGCTAATTTAATTTTTAATTAAAAGAAAAAGAGGTAAATGGTTGTTTTCTACACTTGCTAATTTGAGTTTTAGTTAAAAAGGGAAAAGAGGGAAACTCAAAAGAAATAGGAAACTAAAGGAAAAAGGGGAAACATAAAGAAAAAGAGAAACGTAAGGAAAAATATGAATGTCTAACTTAGTAAGGGATCTTTCCTTTAAGAACTTTCTAATTATGAACTCAACTAGGAATTTAGTAAAGGCATAAGTCATTTAAGATGTGTGAGGGAATATTGGGACACCAAGGAGCATTTTTAGGAATGATTTTAGGTGGGTGAGGGAAATGGGAATAATTAAATAATTAATGAAATTAATTTTCTGGTGCAACTAGGGGGATGGGTGACATGTGTACGGGGGAGGTTTTTCCTAATTAAATTAATGAAAAATAAATTAAATGAGAATTTGGGAAAGAAATCACTTAAAAACTCTATAAAAATGATGGAGGAGGAGGAGTATGGATCTCATATTTATGTGTAATGTTTCCCTGCTGAATTTTTGCCTTGACTGAACTTATCTTGTGGGAGTTGGGATACCCAGCTCGAGTAACGAGTGGTAACTCAACCTTGCGAGGCGAGCTAGGTGCTATTTTTTATTTGGTATAGTGTGTGTGGCCCCTTTGTGGCTCGGGGGGCTCAGCGGGAAGACAAGTACCCCTAGCATTGGTTGGGAAGTACCGGTGAGGTCACATCGATCGGCAAGAGGGAGTTAGATGGAGTGCGTGGGGGACAACGACTCAGAGCTGTCGCATTGGGCTATGGTACACATGCATTTATTTTTGAATGGTAGATTAATTTTGTTCTTGTGATTTCATTATTGTACCTCTATTGTGTAAGGAAATGTGTTTTACTCAGCGTTTTAATCAAAGAACTTAAAGTCATCTTAGTCTTATGCTCTTCGCATTCTGAATTGATTTCCTTGGCAATCCAAACCCTGATTCCTATGACTATTTTGTTTTTGTTTTATTGATTATTATGAAGAATTTTGTGTTTTTCCGTTATCCCTTTAGTCATCAGTCCATGCCTAAGCAGTCAATCAGGAGCTAAATCGATGGTCGTCACTTCGGTGTTTAAAGACCTATAGATTCAAATGCCCTGCTTTTCTATGCACCGATGATGAATTCGGGATAAATTTTCCCAACTGTCTATCCCTTACTTATCTTTGCATTGATTGATTCATTGTCGAATGTTTATTCCTTGTGCTTCTTGTGATTGATTACATCTATGCTTTCTGGTGATCAATTACTTCTGTGTCTTTGTGTGTTTGATTATCTCAGATTTTCCTTGGAGTCCTAGTTAGCCTTCACACCACTATTTTCTAGGAGATTTACCCAGCCTAGTGTTGTGGGGTTATTCTACCCTACGGACTAACAATCTAGGGCTTAAACTTGCATGCAGATCATGACCCTTAAGAAATAACTTTTAACCTTCTACCCCAAACCTAAAACCCTTTTTCTCAGGCAAACATGGGAAGAATCAACTAACCTTTTTATCGAAGGTTGAAGTAGATCCTCCGTTGAGTTTTTATCCCCTTGCTGCTACTGCTCCTTCCAAAAAGTGATCTTGCAATCAAGACAAAACTACGCATGCATGCTATTGATCTACTAGAGGGTTAGAGATTAAACATAAATCAAATAAAACATATGAGACTCATGTATTTGGGACGGGAAAAGCATCTTTCTATTAATCTCAATACGAATCAACTTACAATGATTATAGAGACCGGCCATCGTTCCTCGATCCTGATCCTGGGCTCCTCATCTTCTTTGTCCTCCAACTGCTTTGCTTGAATTCTCCTAAAGATTGAGGAAAGGCTAAAGGGTTGGGACAAAACGGACTTGGCAATTGGGCAGAGTTTCTTTGCTATGATTTTTCCTCTTCCAAATAGTACCCCTACCCCTTCATTTATAGGCTAGAAGGAGCTAGGGTTTTGGACGAACTCTCAGCCATGCACGGCCGAGAGTTCCAGTTAACTGACCCAAAGCTTTTTGTCCCATCAGAAACTTTCCATTTTTTGTGATTCTGAAGGCAAACACGGGTTGTAGTGGGCCTGCTAGTGTTTGCCCGCGGGCTGTAGTGGGCCTGCTAGCGTTTTCCCGTGGGCTGTAGTGGGCCTGCTAGAGTTTGCTTTTTAAAAATGGAGTTTTTAGAAGAGTTGTTCAGTAGTTTTTTGGAAAAGAAGGGATATGAGTTGGCCTGATGCCAAGTAAGCATGTGTGGTTCAATTTAGGGTTATAAAAGATGCCCCCTAATGTCTGAGGTCAGAAGAGCATCTGATGGCCGAAATACATTACCAATTCTTTACCAATCTGTACTGATATGCTAAATGAGTGAGCCTAGGAATCAGGAATCAAGAAGTGTCGTCTGCAAAAAAAATATCAAATGTCTCACCGAGGTGGGCATACCCATGCTCAGGATAAATCAGAACCATGGCTACCAATCAAATACACTGTAGATCCATGTCAAATAACTATAAAGAGTAGCCACGAACAATACACAGCGAAGCTACATCTCGAAATAAGAAAGATATACATAGAAAGTATCCATCTCTCAGAAGCTGATTCGGCCTGATGGCTATACTTCAGAGTTCAAGCAACAACTTCAAAATCTTCTAAACTCGGGTAGGAGTGTAATATGAGTGTACGACTGCACTACCCAGAGGTCTTCGACGGCTCGTCGGTTGTGGACTTGATAATCTTGATGATCGGACTGAAGGCTTCAGTGATTTCGAACAAAGACTTGATTGGATGTTCAGGATGGCCGGGTATGCGGACAAGAGACATATTGCAGAGTGGCCGACTCAGGCTAAGTAACAAACTTCCCTTAGACAATAGCACGACAAGTAATAAGACTCAGGCAGCATATATGTTAATCATAAGTCTACGAAGCAGGAGGCAATGCAAAATCTCCATATGTTTGGAAGAGTAACCAAATGGTGGAGGACACAACTCAATATAGCGAGCAAAGCTTCCTAAGGTCATACTACATCCCAAAGTCTGATGAATCAAACAGACATATGTGCTTTATCCAAGGGCGACTCATAAGGATGCCAATAAAGAAAATACTTTTTCCATCCTCTTTTTGGGGTATATTTGATTTTTTTTTGTTCTTTTTGTTGATTTGGAAAAAGAATAAAGGAATATTACATTACAGTGGAGGAACGAGCACAGCAAACATACAAGCTCAAGGCACAAGGACAAGAATGATGTTCTAGGAAATGATACTCGGGAAAAATCCTCCAGTGGCCAAAGGTGTTAAGACGCAAAAGAAAACTGTTACTAGGCTGATGGGTAAAGGATGCAAATGCGGTTAATAGAACACACAATGGTAACGTCCTTCGATGTAAGTTTAACGAGCCTAGAGAAGGGAAGCTCGGTGATTTTTCATATTTAGAGAGTCTGAAAAAGAATAAAAGGAAACTCCATTGGGGTACCTTTTTCGTCAATAGCTTAGTTGGTTTGAAAAAGGGATAAACTAGCACCGATTAGATGTCAATTCAAAACCATTTTAACGAGTGTGAAAAGGACAAGATCACTCGGCTATTTTTTCAATTTTAAGGAGTCTGAAAAAAGATTAACTATGGACTCCGGGGAATATTCTTCTGGACCGTTTTAATGAGTGTGAAAGAATAAGGTCACTTGACAATCTTTTCAATTTTAGGGAGTCTAAAAAGAGCTTAACTATGGACTTTGGGGGGGTTTCTTTTTCGTAAATTTAGTCCCTCGGGCCCGAAAAAGGAATAAAATTATACCTAAGGATACTCTTCTAAAGAATGGACATTTAATAGAGTATTCCTTTGTTCGTACAGTTGACCATCCGGACCGAAAAAGGGGTAAACTACCGTCGGATAGACGTGACTTCAAATTTCAGTTTAACGAGTGTGAAAGACCACAAGATCGCTCGAAAATCTTTTCATATTTAAAGGGTCTGAAAAGGGCTTAAAAGGAGACCTGTTTAAGGAACGTTCTTCTGGACCAGTTTAACGAGTGTGAAGAAACAAGGTCACTCATCAATCTTTTCATCTTTAAGGAGTCTGAAAAGGGCTTAAAGAAGACTCCATAATGGTTACTTTTCTTAGTTAATCCGGACAAGATTAAAAATCATAAATACAGTCTCGTCGGATGTTTCTTTTGGGTCTCAAAGCGAGCTTGAAAAACAACAAAGGTATCCCATGATCGACACTTTGTGGGTCAATGTCAGGTATCGCTTCGTAAGACCAGGCAAAAACGTTGCGAAATTCTTTAAAAAGATCCATGTAAATCCGAATCTCTTCGGGGGAGCAATCCACTCCGACGAAGACATTCTCCATGATGCCAGGGTTTCGAGAGATGTTGATAGGTATAGTGGCAGCAATAGTTGCCATATTTCCCTCAGCATAAATTTCTTGTGTAGCTAAGAGGTTAATGGGACATGGTTGATCTCCCGTCATGGTGATAGTGAATTCTCCGACCTCGATTCGGCTTAACTCTGGGAGGAAATATGTTCTGTGATGAAGGTCTTCCCAAGGTTTGTCTGGACTAGTCATTGCTTCGATTACAACTTCATCAGAAGGAAGGACTAAGTCTAGCGAATCGGTAGTAGCAAGAGAACCTTGAGCCCAGATAGGCTCTGGAAGTGGATCCAAATCTTGTGCGGGAGTCAGATCAAGAGTAGATGAAGTTTGTTGAACTAAAGAGTACGCTACTTCAGAAGATGACAAGGGAATGGACATGCCAGAGTGCCCTGTCTCATCCATCGTGGCTAATGGGGAAGGCAGAATCCACGGATCCTCAAAGTAAGTCATGCAGAAAGACGAAACATGGAAAATCTCAGCCTTGTGGTGGTTCGATATAAACTTGACATCGCCAGGAGGAGTTGGGTAATCAAAAGTACCCATCAAAGATGGGCACAAGCCAACTCCTACATTGATGACACCGGCTTGAGGATTATCAACCATGGGAACCATGGATGCCCCCAAAGCTGGGTCAGGTCGAGAGAAGGATAACTGATCAATAGTCACTATCTGGCCTTCATGTGGAAACAATAAGACTCGGAAAACTATAGCAACTACTGCTTGCCTTGCATAAGTCCAACTACGACCTAACAAGAGATTGTAGTCGATGGGGGCATCAACTACCTCTACTTCAACGCACACGGTCTTCCCCCATAACTGCACAGGGAAAGAAGGAATGATGTCATGCGGTCGGAAAGAACGACCATCGAATGGAGTGAGGAGAGTAGGTGACGGAGACAACTTAGGTTGACCAATGGATTTCCAGCATGCTAACGACATAACGCAAGTCGAAGCGCCCTCGTCTACCACCGTGCGGAAGATATTTCGTGTAAAAGTTTTCGTGGGATGAGCCACTACTATCTGAAAGGCGACATGGTAAGGCAAACGAGGTTTCAAGTCAGTCGTATCTAACATGATGGTACCTAGGTTACAAGTCTCAGTAGAGCCTAAAGCAGTCAACAAGGATTTTCTCTGAGTAGGGAAACTTTGGATAACCTCCAAAGCGGACATAGCACAAGGGGTTTGTGATAAATCTTCCACCACAGAGTAGTTCTGGGTGACCCTTGCATTTGGATTGTGAGAAGCTCGCTTAAACGCACCTTTTGGGATGCGTGTCATTGTTTCACCCAACGTCTTCTCGATCTGTAAAGGAAGAGTGGGAGCTCGGCTTCTTTTCCCTTCTCAGAGGTGTTTGGTTTGCTATAATCATGCACTCTAGTTGTTATGAAAGCATCACTTTTCACCATATATACGTTCGTGGAAGATAAATTGTTTAGGGGAGGTCAGTTTTCCTGGCTGCCCACCTCGGCACTTTTAGAGGCTTGAGTTAGATTTTTCCCATGCTGAAAGGGGTTAGTCAACACAACTTGTTGTTGCTACATGAAAAACGTCTGGGCCTCTGCAAGTCAAGGGCATAGGTGGGTTGGGTGGTCTTCTGCACATAGGTTGCACAGATACCTCGCCTTCCTCTTTTCTTTGGTGCCCTCGCCAGCATTATCATTTGGTTTTTTATCTCCCTTACTCTTCTTGCATTGTTTCTTCTTCCCTTCGGGCTGCTGGTTGGCCTTTGGGTTATTCGTCTGTACGGAGTGTACTTCTGACGTTTGAGTAGGGGGAGCAGTCAAAGCAGTAGTCTGGCTGGCTGCTGAGTGTTGTATAGATAACTGCTGCAATTGTTTAGTCAATTGCTCAACGGGCTTGGTTTGTGCTGAACCCACTATACCATCAGCATGTGGTCCAGCTCTCTATCTGGTTTTATCCAGAATCGATCGTGGTGCATCCGGCAGGATGGTGTATAATAGACTAGACTGAGAATAGATAAGCTCAAACTGTTGAGCACTGATGATAGCATCTTTCTCGGAGAAAACCCCTGAAGTTGCGACGCCTTTGGATAACTGCGGAACTAAAGACTTAAGGAACCACTCAAGCAGGAATGCTGGTGGAACGGGTAGCTTGATAAGACTCTTTCGGTGTCACCACTCTCGAATATGATCCGAGATATGGTCCACTATCGTCTGTGAGAAATTGGCTAGCAACTCTGTGTCGGCGTTGTATCTCATAGGTAACTGGAAATGGTTAAGGAAAGCCATCGCCAGTTCGCCAAAAAAGGAATATCATGAACGATGAATCTCTATGTACCATTTCGCGACACTCCCAATAAGAGTGTGTTGAAACAATCGCAACTGGATAGAGTCATCCTTCAGTGAGTTAGATGAACACCATAAGTGGAAAGTAGTCACGTGATCACCTGGATCTTCATTAGGCTTGGCCTCAAACTTTGGGATGTCCGAAGGCAACTTCGTCGGCATAGGAGGCCAACGCGGATCATGACAGATAGGATCATTTAACAACCGTGTTAAATCTGGCAAGTGTAACGTTGCCAAGAAAGGTAGTTTAGGTTGCTGCTGATAGCTAGGATAAAAGGGTCCTGGAGTTTGATTGGCACCTGGTTGCCAGGAAAAGTTTTACTGCTGGCCAGGGTTTTGGTAGAAACCGTGGCCCTAACCAGCATAAGGGTTTTGCATTTGAGGAGGCATCATTTGATGATTCCCCATGAAGGACATAGGATTTTGGGCATTCATCGTGTTTGACGGACTTTGGGAAGGATTACCCCATGCTGGTCCTGAGGGGAGAGGCATAGAAGTCTGTCCGGGGTTCCATTGACTGTGGAAAGAATTTCCCCAGAACGACATTCCAGATGAAGGAACGGATCCTTGTCCTGAGTTCCAAGGTCCTGGTATATGTGCCCCCAGCACAGGAATAGTACACTGTGCTGGCGTAGACTGTTATTACCGATGGGAAAGTAGTGGATGTGAAATTGTTATTACCAAACGTCTTGTTCCAAACGGATGGCGACGAACCTACCGACAGAGTTTGCGCAGGTGTTCCTTGACTCCCGCCTCCAAATGGACTCATGTGTGCAGGCTGCCTAGCGGACTGCTGATGCAATCCACTAAGTGAAGGGGACGAAGGAGGGATATGACCCCCAGCATAAGGAAAAGCATTGAAAGGGACAGGAATGCCCCCAAGTTGACCTTGCAGAGGAGCGTTAGAGCTCCCTGCCCCCAGACCCAAAGTCTGTAAAGTGGTATAAGTGAGTGCAGGACTTGTACCTGAACTAGGCATACTGTATGAAAATGGAGGGCCGGTCACACTAGGTATGTAAGGAGGTGTGGCCACCACGATAGATGGGGTCGATCCACTGTGCGACGTAGTTGCGGCCGAGACCATGGTGGCCCGGACCGTCGACAAAGGCAAGTTAGGAGAAGCTTCTCCTGTGGTAGCGACAATTATAGGAATTTGGTTCCATAACCGGGTTAGGCGCTGATAGGCGTTCATAAAATTGAATTGGCACAATAATATCCTGCCAAGTATCAGCATTTGAGGTTTCAACCGATCGAAGATTGGCGGCTGGTTCCTCTGGGAGTTGTTCAGGCTCAATGGTTTGAAACCCGGTTGCTTCGAAAGACCCTCGTTGGTCTGGCTTCCACCTCAATGGGGGCGGGGGTGGCTCTAGTATAACCGGCGGCAGGCCCAGAAGCCTTCGTGACCGGTGAAGTTCTGAATCCTCCACTGTGTGAGAAGATTCACGACACGCTAAGGTATTCTACATGAACAAACAACAACACACACTTAAAGAAAGCCCCTAGAAGATAAATCAAGCAAGCACTAAACTAGTTGGAAGAACAGTTACAACAACCAACACTAGAGCAACTTACTGGTGCAAGTGCAACTCGAATACGGAAGCACCCTCTGAGTATACTCTACAAAGAGTGGCCCGATTTCTGTACTAGGTACCGCGGTATACCCCCGTAGTCACCTGTGTATGTCCCTAGAAAATATTGGCAACTAGTTTGCCAGCACGTGAACAATTATCAGGCGGGTACAGTCGATAGTCGAGTAGACCACAATGAGAAGGGTATCAAGCCCGAAACCTATCAAGGGTATCGAGAGCAAATGGTCCAGAAGACAACTAAGGACCTCGAACGGATTTGAGACCCAGGAAGCTCCGTGGCAAATGTAAACGACGGAATCCCTTAACAAATCCTCGATATGTGTTATCCACAATGCTCGGTCCAGCTTTGGAGGGGTTATCTCTGCTACCTTTCCTTACACGACCTCGTGTTTAACCCCTGTGTTAGAGGGGGGTCCTGAATAACTTTCCATAACTAGACTTCTACACTCCGTATTGACAGACTCCAATGTTTAGTTTGGGTGGCCTTGGAGAATTTACTCTCCAACCTATTCCAAGGCCCTAATCCTAAGCTAGTGTATGCACCCTATAAACAAAATGTCTACTTGATTTTACTTAGAATTTCTTTTAATGGGATTTTTTAAGTCACAAGATGCGAAAGTGAAACTGATGATGTGTAAAAAGACTCAAAGAAAAATGAACAAGAAATGCTTGGAAACAAAAGCTTTTACTAAAATGCAAAACCAACAACTTTTCAACAAGAAAGACTTCTTTTCTTTTCAAAATTACTAAGATTTCATGCAGTAAATATGGAGGACTTTCGCTCAGATCTGTGAGCTACTTATACTCAAAATGCACTACAAAAACTTATGCAAAAAGACTTCTTTCCTAGCTACTGATGCAACAACACAATCTTCAAATCAAGAAGAAAATGAAACATAATTTTTTTTTTTTTTTTTTATTTCATTGCAAAATAACACAACAAGGAAAAATGTTGACAAGAACAAAACCAAGAGAATGCAAAGAAAACTCTGGCTTAAAGTGCATATCGCAAAAGAATCAGAGCACAAAATGTGAAAAAGCAATCAAGACAACACCAATTCTAACACTTGCCTAAAAACCACAAAACAAATATTTTTTTTTTCTCTTTTGTCTTTTCTATCAAAACATCAACTAACAAACACAGGCTAAGGATAAGATGCCCTAACTTGCTGACTGTGCAACTCCAGACTCTATACCCCTGAGAGGAGCTTTTCTCACCACAGGAGGGGATGACTGTCCCACCCAAGCTGAAAAGCTACCAATCAAGCCCGTGACTGTCACCAAGACAGCACGCGTGCGAACGCGTACTGAGCTACAACAGCGCGTGGGTACCCGCAGGCTAGACTTAAGCAGGCCACGGGTCTGTATAAAAGCCAAGATAAAACAACACATAGGCAGTCCAGACCTGAAAAAGACCTTTGGTATTGACAACCAGGGTCTTTAAAAGGATTGGATGCTATTACTTCAACAGAAAAGGAAAATTTGCAAACAAGAAAACAAATGCTAAGAATGATCAACACAATAAGGCAGACTGAAGAACAAGACAATAAACCAACAAGACCCAGACAGGATCTAGAAATCCCCCTAAGAAGATAAACTTTTGACAGGGAAGAGGAGACTGCCTCTCAAGCTTTCTGAATGCTACATGCTACTGAAACCTCTGCAACAAGCGTTCACACGCAGGCTACAGGAGGTTACAGCGTGGGTTACACACATGCAGGCCTTCTGCAGGCCATGTGTACCTCTGTGTGTCCCGAGAATAAATGTCAAGCAACAGTCAAGGAAGGACTGGTATTGATAACCAGGTTCCCTGCTAGCTTTGACCTAACAGACAACAAAAATAAACAAAGAAACAGAGACTGAACTTCTTTGAACTACCCAAAATACCTTTAACCAAATCTGGAAACCCTAAGAGTAAAAATATCCCCAGCGGAGTCGCCAATTCTGTTGTGGGGTTATTCTACCCTATGGACTAACAAGATAGGGCTTAAACTTGCATGCAGATCATGACCCTTAAGAAATAACTTTTAACCTTCTACCCCAAACCTAAAACCATTTTTCTCAGGCAAACATGGGAAGAATCAACTAACCTTTTTATTGACGGTTGAAGTAGATCCTCCGTTGAGCTTTTATCCCCTTGCTGCTACTGCTCCTTCCAAAAAGCAATCCTGCAATCAAGACAAAACTACGCATGCATGCTATTGATATACTAGAGGGTTAGAGATTAAACATAAATCAAATAAAACATATGAGACTCATGTATTTGGGATGGGAAAAACATCTTTTTATTAATCTCAATACGAATCAACTTACAATGATTATAGAGACCGTCCATCGTTCCTCGATCCTGATCCTGGGCTCCTCCTCTTCTTTGTCCTCCAACTGCTTTTCTTGAATTCTCCTAAAGCTTGAGGAAAGGCTAAAGGGTTGGGACAAAACGGACTTGGCAATTGGGCAGAGTTTCTTTGCTATGATTTTTCCTCTTCCAAATAGTACCCCTACCCCTTCTTTTATAGGCTAGAAGGAGCTAGGGTTTTGGACAAACTCTTGGCCATGCATGGCCGGGAGTTCCAGTTAATTGACCCAAATCTTTTTGTCCCGTCGGAAACTTTCCGTTTTTTGTGATTTTGAAGGCAAACATGAGCTGTAGTGGGCCTGCTAGCATTTGCCCGCGGGCTGTAGTGGGCCTGCTAGAGTTTGCTTTTTAAAAATGGAGTTTTTAGAAGAGTTGTTCAGTAGTTTTTTGGCAAAGAAGGGATATGAGTTGGCCTGATGCCAGGTAAGCATGTGTGGTGCAATTTAGGTTTATAACAGATGCCCCCTAATGTGTGAGGTCAGAAGAGCATCTGATGGCCGAAATACATTACCAATTCTTTACCAATCTGTACTGATATGCTGAATGAGTGAGCCCAGGAATCAGGAATCAAGAAGTTTCGTCTGCAAAAAAAATATCAAATGTCTCACCGAGGCGGGCATACCCATGCTCATGATAAATCAGAACAATGGCTACCAATCAAATACACTATAGATCTATGTCAAATAACTATAAAGAGTAGCTGCGAACAATACACAGCGAAGCTACATCTCGAAATCAGAAATATATACATAGAAAGTATCCATCTCTCATAAGCTAATTCGGCCTAATGGTTGTACTTCAGAGTTCGAGCAACAACTTCAAAATCTTCTAAACTCGGGTAGGAGTGTAATATGAGTGTACGACTGCACTACCCAGAGGTCTTTGACGGCTCGTCGGTTGTGGACTTGATAATCTTGATGATCGGACTAAAGGCTTCAGTGATTTCGAACAAAGACTTGATTAGATGTTCAGGATGGCCGGGTATGCGGACAAGAGACATATTGCAGAGTGGCCGACTCAGGCTAAGTAACAAACTTCCCTTGGAGAATAGCACGACAAGTAATAAGACTCAGGCAACATATCTTTTAATCATAAGTATACGAAGCAGGAGGCAAGACAAGCTCTCCATATGTTTGGAAGAGTAACCAAACGGTGGAGGACACAACTGAATATAGAGAGCAAAGCTTCCTAAGGTCATACTACATCCCAAAGTCTGATGAATCAAACAGATAGATGTGCTTTATCCAAGGGCGACTCATAAGGTTGCCAATAAACAAAATTCTTTTCCCATCCTCTTTTTGGGGTATATTTGATTTTTATTTGTTCTTTTTGTTGATTTGGAAAAAGAATAAAGGAATATTACGTTACAGTGGAGGAACGAGCACAACAAACATACAAGCTCAAGGCACAAGGATAAGACTGATGTTCTAGGAAATGATACTCAGGAAAAATCCTCCAGTGGCCAAAAGTGTTAAGACGCAAAAACAAACTGTTACTAGGCTGATGGGTAAAGGATGCAAATGCGGTTAATAGAACACACAATGGTAACATCCTTCGAAGTAAGTTTAACGAGCCTAGAGAAGGGAAGCTTGGTGATTTTTCATATTTAGAGAGTCTGAAAAAGCATAAAAGGAAACTCCATTAGGGTACCTTTTTCGTCAATAGCTTAGTCGGTTCGAAAAAGGGATAAACTAGCACCGATTAGATGTCAATTCAAAACCATTTTAACGAGTTTGAAAAGGACAAGATCACTTGGCTATTTTTTCAATTTTAAGGAGTCTGAAAAAAGCTTAACAATGGACTCCGGGGAATATTCTTCTGGACCATTTTAACGAGTGTGAAAGAATAAGGTCACTCGACAATCTTTTCAATTTTAGGGAGTCTGAAAAGAGATTAACTATGGACTCCGTGGGGGTTTCTTTTTCGTAAATTTAGTCCCTCAGGCCCGAAAAAGGAATAAAATTATACCTGAGGATACTCTTCTAAAGAATGGACATTCAATAGACTATTCCTTTGTTCGTACAGTTGACCATCTGGACCGAAAAAAGGGTAAACTACCGCCGGATAGACGTGACTTCAAATTTCAGTTTAACGAGCATGAAAGACCACAAGATCGCTCAGCAATCTTTTCATATTTAAAGGGTCTGAAAAGGGCTTAAAAGGAGACATGTTTAAGGAACGTTCTTCTAGACCAGTTTAATGAGTGTGAAGAAACAAGGTCACTCGACAATCTTTTCATCTTTAAGGAGTCTGAAAAGGGCTTAAAGAAGACTCCATAATGGTTACTTTTCTTAGTTAATCTGGACAAGATCAAAAAGCATAAATACAGTCTCGTCGGATGTTTCTTTTGGGTCTCAAAGCGAGCTTGAAAAACAACAAAGGTAGCCCATGATCGACACTTTGTGGGTCGATGTCAGGTATCGCTTCGTAAGACCAGGAAAAAACGTCGCAGAATTCTTTAAAAAGATCCGTGTAAATCTGAATCTCTTCGGGGGAGAAATCCACTCTGACAAAGACATTCTCCACGACGCCAGGGTTTCGGGAGATGTTGATAGGTATAGTGGCAGCAATATTCGCCATATTTCCCTCAGCATAAATTTCCTGTGTATCTAAGAGGTTAATGGGACATGGTTGATCTCCCGACATGGTGATAGTGAATTCTCCGGCCTCGATTCGGCTTAACTCTGGGAGGAAATATGATCTGTGATGAAGATCTTCCCAAGGTTTGTCCGGACTAGTCATTTCTTCGATTACAGCTTCGTCAGAAGGAAAGACTAAGTCTAACGAATTGGTAGTAGCAAGAGAACCCTGAGCCCAGATAGGCTCTGGAAGTGGATCCAACTCTTGTGCGGTAGTCGGATCAAGAGTAGCTGAAGTTTGTTGAACTAAAGAGTACGCTACTTTAGAAGCTGACAAGGGCATGGACATGCCGGAGTGCCCTGTCTCATCCATCGTGGCTGATGGGGAAGGAATAATCCATGGATCCTCAAAGTAAGTCATGTGGAAAGACGAAACATGGAAAATCTCAGCCTTGTGGTGGTTTGATATAAACTTGACATCGCTAGGAGGAGGTGGGTAATCGAAAGTACCCATCAAATATGGGCACAAGCCAACTCCTACGTTGACGACACCGGTTTGAGGATTATCAACCATGGGAACCGTGGATGCCCCCAAAGCTGGGTCAGGTCGAGAGAAGGATAACTGATCAATAGTCACTATCTGGCCTTCATGTGGAAACAATAAGACTCGGAAAACTGTAGCGACTACTGCTTGCATTGCATAATTCCAACTACAACCTAACAAGAGATTGTAGTCGATGGGGGCATCAACTACCTCTACTTCGACGCACACGGTCTTCCCCCTAACTGCATAGGGAAAGAAGGAATGATGCCATGCGGTCGGAAAGAACGACCATCAAACACAGTGAGGAGAGTAGGTGACGGAGACAACTCAGGTTGACCAAAGGCTTTCCAGCATGCTAATGACATAACGCAAGTTGAAGCGCCCTCGTCTACCACCGTGCGGAAGATATTCTGTGTAAAAGTTTTGGTGGGATGAGCCACTACTATCTGAAATGCGACATGGTAAGGCAAACAAGGTTTCAAGTCAGTCATATCTAACATGATGGTACCTGGGTTACAAGTCTCAGTAGAGCCTAAAGCAGTCAACAAGGATTTTCTCTGAGTAGGGAAACTTTGGAGGACCTCCAAAGCGGACATAGCACAAGGGGTTTGTGATAACTCTTCCACCACAGAGTAGTTCTGGGCGACCCTTGCGTTTGGATTGTGAGAAGCTCGCTTAAACGCACCCTTTGGGATGCGTTTCATTGTTTCACCCAACATCTTCTCGATCTGTAAAGGAAGAGATGGGAGCTTGGCTTCTTTGCCCTTCTCAGAGGCGTTTGGTTTGCTATAATTGTGCGCTCTAGTTGTTATGAAAGCATCACTTTTCACCATATATACATTCATGGAAGATAAATTGTTTGGGGGAGGGCAGTTTTCCTGGCTGCCCACCTCGGCACTTGTAGAGGCTTGAGTTAGATTTTTCCCATGCTGAAAGGGGTTAGTCAGCACAGCTTGTTGTTGCTGCATGACAAACTTTTGGGCCTCTGCAAGTCAAGGGCATAGGTGGGTTGGGTGGTCTTTCGCACATAGGTTGCATGGATACCTTGCCTTCCTCTTTTCTGTGGTGCCCTCGCCAGCATTATCATTTGGTTTTTTATCTCCCTTACTCTTCTTGCGTTGTTTTTTCTTCCCTTCGGGCTGCTGGTTGGCCTTTGGGTTAGTCGTCTATACGGAGTGTACTTTCGACGTTTGAGTAGGGGGAGTAGTCAAAGCAATAGTCTGGCTAGCCGCTGAGTGTTGTATAGATAACTACTACAATTGTTTAGTGAATTTCTCAGCGGGCTTGGTTTGTGCTGAACCCACTATACCATCGGCATGTGGTCCAGCTCTCTGTCTGGTTTTATCCAGAATCGATCATGGTGCATCCGGGAAGATGGTGTACAATAGAACAGATTGAGAATAGATAAGCTCAAACTGTTGAGCCGTCATGATAGCATCTTCCTCGGAGAAAACCCCTGAAGTTGCGACGTCTTTGGATAACTGCGGAACTAAAGACTTAAGGAACCACTCAAGTAGGAATGTTGGTGGAACAGGTACCTTGATAAGACTCTTTCGGCGTCGCCACTCTCGAATATGATCCGAGATATGGTCCGCTGTCGTCTGCGAGAAATTGGTAGCAACTCTGTGCCGGCGTCGTATCTCACAGGTAACTGGAAATGGTTAAGGAAAGCCATCGCCAGTTCGCCAAAAAAGGAATATCGTGAACGATCAAGCTCTATGTACCATTTCGTGGCACTCCCAATAAGAGTGCGTTGAAACAATTGCAACTCGATGGAATCATCCTTCAGTGAGTTAGATGAACACCATAAGTGGAAAGTAGTCACGTGATCACCTGGATCTTCATTAGGCTTGGCCTCGAACTTTGGGATGTTCGAAGGCAACTTCGTCTGCATAGGAGGCCAACGCAGATCATGACAGATAGGATCATTTAACAACCATGTTAAATCTGGAAAGTGTAACGTTGCCAAGAAAGGTAGTTTAGGTTGCTGCTGATAGCTAGGATAAAAGGGTCCTGGAATTTGATTGGCACTAGGTTTCCAGGAAAAGTTTGGCTGCTGGCCATTGTTTTGGTAGAAACTGTGGCCCTGACGAGCATAAGGGTGTTTCATTTGAGGAGACATCATTTGTTGATTCCCCATGAAGGACATAGGATGTTGGGCGTTCATCATGTTTGACGGACTTTGGGAAGGATTACCCCATGCTAGTCCCGAGGGGAGAGGCATAGAAGTCTGTCCGGGGTTCCATTGACTGTGGAAAGAATTGCCCCAGAACAACATTCCAGATGAAGGAACGGATCCTTGTCCTGAGTTCCAAGGTCCTGGTATATGTGCCCCCAGCGCAGGAATAGTACCCTGTGCCGACGTAGACTGTCCAAAAATGGGTGTGCCCCCCGATGGGAAAGCAGTGGATACGAAAGTGTTATTACCAAACGTCCCGTTCCAAATGGACGGCGATGAACTTACTGGCAGAGTTTGCGCAGGTGTTCCTTGACTCCCGGCTCCAAATGGACTCGTGTGTGCAGGCTGCCCAGCGGACTGCTGATGCAATCCACTAAGCGAAGGGGACGAAGGAGGGATATGACCCCCAGCATAAGGAAAAGCATTGAAAGGGACAGGAATGCCCCCAAGTTGACCTTGCAGAGGAGCGTTAGAGCTCCCAGCCCCCAGACCCAAAGTCTGTAAAGTGGAAGAAGTGAGTGCAGGACTTGTACCTGAACTAGGTATACCGTATGAAAATGGAGGGTCGATCGCACTAGGTATGTAAGGAGGTGTGGTCGCCACGATAGATGGGGTCAGTCCGCTGTGCGACGTAGTTGTGGCCGAGACCATGGTGGCTCGGACCATCGACAAAGGCAAGTTAGGAGAAGCTTCTCCTGTGGTAGCAACAGTTATAAGAATGGAAGAATTCCCAGTTGAAGTAACAGAATTTGGTTCCATAACCGGGTTAGGTGCTGATAGGCATTCGTAAAATTGAATTGGCACAATAATATCCGGCCAAGTATCAACATTTGAGGTTTCAACTGATCCAATATTGGCGGCTGGTTCCTCTGGGAGTTGTTCGGGCTCAATGGTTTGAAACCTGGTTGCTTCGAAAGACCCTCGTTGGTCTAGCTTCCGCCTAAATGGGGGTGGGGGTGGCTCTAGTATAACCGTCGGCAGGCCCAGAAGCCTTCGTGACCGGTGGAGCTCTGAATCCTCCACTGTGTGAGAAGATTCACGACACGCTAAGGTATTCTACACGAACAAATAACAACACACACTAAAAGAAAGCCCCTAGAAGATAAATCAAGCAAACACTAAACTAGTTGGAAGAACAGTTACAACAACCAACACTAGAGCAACTTACCGGTGCAAGTGCAACTCGAATACGGAAGCACCCTCTGGGTATACTCTGCAAAGCGTGGCCCAATGTCTATCCTAGGTACCGTGGTATACCCCCGTAGTCACCTGTGTATGTCCCTAGAAAAGATTGGCAACTAGTTTTCTAGCACGTGAACAGTTATCAGGCGGGTACAATCGATAGTCGGTTAGACCATAATGAGCAGGGTATCAATCCCGAAACCTGTCAAGGGTATCAAGAGCAAATGGTCTGGAAGACAACTGAGGACCTCGAACGGATTTGAGACCCACGAAGCTCTCTGGCAAATGCAAACGTCGGAATCCATAAAAAATCTTCGATATGTGTTCTCCACAACGCTCGGTCTAGCTTTGGAGGGGTTATCTCCGCTTCCTTTCCTTACGAAACCTCATGTTTAACCCCTTTGTTAGAGGGGGGTCCTGAATAACTTTCCGTAACTAGACTTCTACACTCCTTATTGACAGACTCCAATGTTTAGTTTGGGTGGCCTTGGAGAATTTACTCTCCAACCTATTCCAAGGCCCTAGTCCTGAGCTAGTGTATGCACCCTATAAACAAAAAGTCTACTTGATTTTACTTAGCATTTCTTTTAATGGGAATTTTTAAGTCACAAGATGCGAAAGTGAAACTGATGATGTGTAAAAATACTAAAAGAAAAATGAACAAGAAATGCTTGGAAACAAAAACTTTTACTAAAATGCAAAACCAACAACTTTTCAACAAGAAAGACTTCTTTTCTTTTCAAAATTACTAAGATTTCATGCAGTAAATATGGTGGACTTTCACTCAGATCTGCAAGCTACTTATACTTGAAATGCACTACAAAAACTTATGCAAAAAGACTTATTTCCTAGCTACTGATGCAACAACACAATCTTCAAATCAAGAAGAAAATGAAACATAATTTTTTTTTTTTTTAATTTCATTGCAAAATAACGCAACAAGGAAAAATGTTGATAAGAACAAAACCAAGAGAATGCAAAGAAAACTTTGGCTTAAAGCACAGATCGCAAAAGAATCAGAGCACAAAATGCGATAAATCAATCAAGACAACATCGATTCTAACACTTGCCTAAAAACCACAAAACAAATATTTTTTTTTTCTTTTGTCTTTTCTATCAAAACATCAACTAACAAACACAGGCTAAGGATAAGATTTCCTAACTTGCTAACTGTGCAACTCCAGACTCCATACACCTGAGAGGAGCTTTTCTCACCACAGAAGGGGATGACTGCCCCACCCAAGCTGAAAAGCTACCAATCAAGCCCGCGACTGTCAGCAAGACAGCACGCGTATAAAGTGAGTAATTTTGATGTGAGCAGTTACACATCAAGTGAGTAATAAAGTGAGTAATTTTGATGTGTAATGGATTGCCCCCCAAAATGCAAAGTTAGAAGATGAAAACTGATGACTGAAGTACTTTGTAGACTTTTTCGAGCAAGGGTATGGACTCAGAGAACCTAGAAAAATAATCACACAACCATCAAACAAATATTATGATATGTTTCAAAACCAAGGAAGGCATACCTATGCTTGGGTGATAAATACTTGCAAGGTATGGTCACCATAAGATACATTGCAGATCCATAATTGTATTAACAAAAATGTATAGCCACCAAAGATACAATGTGGATCTATAATCCCATGACATGAACTGATCGTAGCCACAAACAATACACAGTGGATCTATGAGATGACAAGACATATCCATGTACCAATACAAAGTGGATCTATGTGACAGTATATGTGTCAATATTGAATATAGACTCCGTCGCAACCTGGGTAAAGTACATATCAGATTGATTACTCAACACAGGGTCTTCTTACCGATCCTGATGTAGTACAAATATAACCATGTGAGTAGATGTCCTGATGTCAAACATGGTAGAAACCACTTGATTACCGGTCAATGAGGTAAACTGTTAACAAGTGTGAGGGAAATCACCATTGATGTTAATGATTCCCAAGGTACCCTAGTACATTCCGACGAATGTGAATAGATGATTTGAACTCGAACATTCATGGAATCATCCAATCATAGGTCAATGATGTAAATCGACTGTCGAAAGTGAGGAGGCCTGCCATTGAGGCATGCAGGTCCCAAGGTACTAAATGGTTTCTAGGTCTAGTTCTCGAATAATGTGTTGAAGTCGATAGGAACAAACTCATCGAAGGAGGGCCTTGATGTATCCCCCATCAATGACACGAAACTGACATAGAGATATAAGGTGGTGAATCAGATCAGAATGGACTGACATGGGTGTTGAAACAAGAAATTTGTGATGGTTCACTCTTGAGGTAGATACTTCCCTTGAACATTGAGGCACAACAACAGAAACACAACATGGACCAAAACATGATAATGTAGTGGATACTGTGACTTTTTTCAGGTGACCCAAAGGAGTAAAGAAACTTAATGGATTGGTTCAGTGCAGAGGTTCAGCGGATTAAAATGTATGAAAAGACAAAGTTTTGTGTTCAAGGGCGACCGTAAGAGTGACTTATGATGTTTTCAAAAAGTGCTTGGCTTGCTTCCTTCAAATTCCCCCCCCCATCTAGATGGATGATTACCTATTTTTATTTTAATGAGCTCGAGGAGGATAACACATGTTCGATATAACTCACCTTTGGTAAGTCCCTCTTCCTTTGTTTAATGAAATGGAAGAAGTAAGGGTTTGGTCTCGTATGGACCTTCAATGTATATTTTTTAACGAGTCTAGAGAAGGTAAACTCAATGATTTTTCATGTTTAGAGAGTCTGAAAAGAACTTAAAGGAGACTCCATTGTTGTCCTTTTTCTTAATGTTAGTCTTGCAAGGTGGAAAAAGAGATAAATTATC
This sequence comes from Picea engelmannii, assembly GCA_009831015.1. NCBI lineage: Eukaryota > Viridiplantae > Streptophyta > Pinopsida > Pinales > Pinaceae > Picea > Picea engelmannii. The sequence continues at coordinate 572,108 of ML780772.1, read as the reverse complement.
ACTCAAAAGATGCCCTTTCAAACCTTTTAACGAGTGGGAAAGGAAGCAAGATCACTCAACAATCTTTTCATGTTTAGAGAGTCTGAAAAGATCTTAAAGATGACTCCATGGGGTTTCTTTTTCTTATATCCATGCGAGTCTGAAAAAGAGATAAAAGTTTACTCGGTGGGTTCTCGTGTTTTTTTTTTTTCGAGCGTGAGAATGAATGAAGACCATGCTCGTTAATGCGGCAAGATAAAAATCAAACAAAAATTCTCTAAAACATGCCAATAATGATTTTCAAAAACCTCCAAAAATGATTTTCAAAAACCCAAAATACTTATGGTTTTAGAAAAAATAAAATTTATAATAGTAATATAGGGTGAAAAATGTTTTTTACCAATTCATTTGTGCCAAGACTTTTAGTAGTGGAGAAATTGGCTTTGGAGGGAAATTCTTGGACTCATCAGTGTCGGAGCTACGATCATCCATTTTCTTCTCCGTCTGGATCAGGTTGGTCCTCTACTTCTTCCAAACATTTTTCATGGTTTACAATTCATTTTTATTTAATTATGTTGTTTTAAAAATGATACCCTGGGAATCTCTAAGTGCTGAAGAGGCTCAACACTCCCCTAAAAGGATAGAGGGAGTGCTACTCAATTTTTTCAGTGCTCTGCTAAGCTTGTTGGGAGGGCGCTAGTGTTCTGTTCAAAGGATTAAGGGGGCATTGCCAAAAATGCACAAAAATTGCCAAAAAGGGGTTGACGCTCCTCCAAAAAGATAGGGGGAGTGCTACTCGAAATTTGATTCCACTAGTAAGCCTATTGGGGAAGCGCTGGAACTCTGATCAAAGGCTTAAGTGGGCGCTCGCATGACAAACAAAATAAAATCAATTTTAAAGTTTAAATTAGCCAAAAATTGTTAATGTGGCATGACTAATGGTCTTTTGTTGATGATGGTTGCAGGTTATATTTGGCAAAAGACATGATTTAGTGGAGGGAGTGTGAGCATGAGCTCAATAATGTGGTTTCTTTACAAATCCCCCGATCAAGGGCCGCATTGAGGNGAGGAATTGCGGTCTCCTCAAGTTATGTAAGATGAATAATATGAAGAAGGAAGTTCTCCTCCTTGAGTACATGATCGAGTTGTGGAACACTGTGGAACAGGGATTCCAAATTGAGACACAACTACTTACCATTGAGTTAGAGGATGTTTATTTCCTGACTGACCTCTCAAAGAGAGTGGATCCTATTATCTTATCTGGACAAAGGGAACTTCCTATGCCTATAGAACAATATCTGGCAAGTCATTGTATTCTAGGATTGAGATTGCTGGGAGGTAGGATTGCGATAAAATATGTTAGGGAGCTATCTCTTCGATCTATTTTATTCTCCATCACGAGTTTAGTAAATAGTACCAACTCGCATTTGGTATCGCAGGTGGGTTATGTTTTACAATCTATGGAGCCAACTGTATTTAACTAGAGCGCAGGATTTCTTCAAAATGTGAAGGAGCAGATTTCGAGATCCAGGATGGGGCAGCAGAAGTAGTTTGGATATGGTTTGTTTCTAGTTTCATTTATTTTAGAGCGCATTCCTCAGATGCAACCACAAATTGCACTAGCAGTAAAACTAGTGGGTGAACCATGTATGGATCACTGGAAAATTCTATCTTCGAGGCTGGGGACGAAGTTAGAGTTCATATTTACAGGTGACTTCTTCGCTTAGCTAAGACGCCAACTGACCGTCATGGAGGACTTCCCATATGTTGGAGTGGATTTTTGGGGTAGCATGGACCTGTTTCTTCCAGATGGAATGGACTGGGATGCATCAGGTGAGAAACCAAAACAATATTGTCAAGTGTTTTTTTTATTTTAAAGTTTATATTATTTTTTTTGGGGTACCTAGAAGAGTTTTTAATGGACGTATCATTTCATCATAAATATAGGGGAGCAATACATTCGACAGAGATACCAACATTGGGGTGTCATGAAGATGCTCAGATAGCAGTAGATCATGAGGTAGCGGCAGGGGGTCTCTGGGAGGTTGAGAGAAACCTCCGTGGTCTTACGATGGGTGTCCCTCCTCTTCGGAGGCAGGTTGTACCCTTGCATCTGCAGAGACATAAAGTGGGAGTCCTTGAGAGCCTAAACTCCCTACTAAGATGAGTAGTCCACACAGTAGTGTGCTACTCAAAGCACAATGTGATGTAGAAGGATTAGGATCTTCCTGATGATTTGTATAGTTTGTATGACGATGTTATTAGCATGAGGAACCAAAATTTTTCCCTTCTATGTACCTTTTTTGATGTAATCAAACATTTTCTATCGCATCGTATATATATACATATCCAAGTTTTGTAGTGCCAAATGATGTTTGCAAATAATAATGTACTTTATGTGAAGTGTTTAATTTACATGTGATGTATTTAATATGATTTGTTTTCTTTATGAAGCATCATCTATGTGTGAGATACCGATCCATGATATAATTGGCTAACAAATCTGAAGTTTTATTGAGTCCTCTTGGTATGTGTCGGTATTCGATAAAATCAAGCATTATTTCAATATGACGAACTCGTAGGTGGAGATGCAATAGGATAGGATTGCGAATGGCATATATTCAATTAAGTTGATAGACCATGAGTTGAGAGTCTAGGTTGATGATCATACGAGAAATATTTAGTGAAGAGTCTTCAGTTAAAAGTCCGATGATAGCATGATATTCTGCCATGTTGTTAGTTTTCGATCTGAAGAAAATACCTCTTGAACTCACCCACTCATAAGAGTGGTAAATGACCCAAGCAACAGAAGCAATGTTCTGGGTGTGTCAACTAGTGCCATCTGGAAACCCAACAAAGATAGGAAAGGAAGATGTCATCTGCGCATGCAATCACACGACAAATTATAAGCGGCTAAGACAAAACTCATGCACGCAAGAGAAAAAGACACACCAAAACTAAAATACAATAGTGTACAAAGAACGCATGCTATATGTTCTATGCATAGTACTTCTTAAGGTAAATCTCCTTTCAGGGTTCACCGAGGGAGATTTTCTCATAGTCAACTAGCTCGTAGGAGCCTCTATGTAAAACACATTTCATGATGTAAGGACCATGCCACAGAGGTTCTAACTTGCCTGTCCCTAACTTATCATGAGCCTGGTCATAAATGAGGACTAGGTATCCTTCTACAAAAGTAAGAGGGTGGACGGATTTGTCATATTGGCTCTTAATTCACTTTTGATACATCTCGTTTGCAAGAGCAGGATCGCGGCGTGTTTCATCCAACCTAGTCAGATATAAGAAATGTTCTTCTTCAATAGAAGTATGGGGCAGGAGTTCTACTTTGAGTTTCAACGAGGGAATTTCACACTCAATTGGTAATACAACTTCTATGCCATATACTAACCTGAAAGGAGTAAATCCAGTAGCATTTTTCACTGAGGTACGGTAAGCCCAGAGAGCGGAGAAAATTTGTAAATGCCAAGATGTCTTGTTCTCCCCTACCATACGATGAATCACGGTTTTAAGGACCTTGTTGATAGCTTCAACTTGTCCATTTTCTTGAGGATAGTAAGGGGATGAGTTTTCATGGATAAAACTCAACTTGGCATGCAACTCACTCATCATCTAGTTTTGAAATTGTGAACCATGATCAGTGACAATGGCTTGTGGAACACCAAAGCGAGTGATTATGTGGTTGAAGAAGAAAAGAGCTGGAGTATGACCATCATTCAGAAAGGTAGGCATAGCCTTAGCCCATTTTGTGAAGTAATCAACGACGAATATGATATAACTGTTCCCCCCAACTAAGATAGGCTTACAATGCATGAAATCAATGCCCCATTTGGAAAAGAGGCCGATGGAAATAATGGGATGCAGCGAAGTAGGGTGGGTGCATGCCTTTTTATGAAAAAATTGTTAGGGTGGGCACTTTTTGATAGCCTCAATAAAATCTTTGAAGATGGAGGGCCAAAAGTAACCGACACATAAAATGTTATGAGTTGTAGCCATTCCAGAAAGGTGACTGCCATAGGCTCCAAGGTGACAGCCATTAAGGACGCAGTCAGCCTCTTCATGAGGCAAACATCATCGCAGGATAGTGTCAATGCATGTGCAGATGATAGTGTCAAACATCATCGCAGGATAGCGACGAGAATGGTGACGAATATGACAACATTCTTCACGAGATATATCGAGATGAAAACGTTGGGTCTGGAGATAAAGAAGGATGTCTCCACACTAAGGATCAGAAGTGCTAATGAGGAATAGAGATTCATCAGGGAGAGAATCTCTAGGCTTAGTGTCTTCATCAACATGGGTAAAATTGCAGATGAGCTCTGCAAACACCAAGGATTTCTTGGCTTTGGACTTAGCAAATTCAAGATCAAAATCTTGAAGGATGACAATCCATTTGGAATATTTTCCCCCAAGGACTTGACGTGTCAGAATGTGATACATGGGGTTTGAGTTCGTGATAAATGTGGTGGTGCGTAGCAAGATGTAATGGTGAAATCTTTGGACGGCGATGACAGCTGCCAGAGCCAATTTTTCAACATGTGAATGTCGGAGCTCGAGACCAGATAGACTTTTGCTCAGATAATATATCACATGTTCTTCACCGTTAGGGTCCTCTTGAACTAACACCTTAGAAATAGTGGAAGTAGAGGCTGCTAAGTAAAGGATATAGTTCTTTGTATAATTCAGAGGATGCAACATAGGTGCATTGGTCAGTGAATGATTAAGAGCATCAAAAGATCGTTGAGCAGTGTCATCCCAGATGAAAGGAGTGTCTTTCTACAACAATCTCATAAATCCTTTGGTAATCTCAATGTATTTACAAATGAAACGACGAAGAAAGTTTACTTTCCCTTGCAAACTTTGGAGTTGTGTTAGATTGTTAGGTGGAGGTAAAGCAAGGATAACTTTGATTTTTAAAGGATCCACCCGAATCCCATCTTTGGAGACAACGAAACTGAGGAGTCGACCTGATTCGACGAAAAAGATACACTTGTGTGGGTTCAAAAGAATACGGTAGAACCGACATCGAAGAAAAATATCTCATGGATGACCAAAATGGTCGGATCAACTGGATGAATGGGATGGTAAATCGTCGAGGTAAGGTTCCGCAATATGTTCGATATCGTGGAAAGCATATGACATGGCCCACTGGAATGTAGCACCATCGTTTTTTAGGCCAAATGGTAGTTTACGATAGGTGAAAGTTCCCCACGGGCAGATGAAGGTTGTCTTATGTTGATCAACGGGTAAAATGTAAATCTGGTTGTACCCTGAGAAACCATCCATGAAAAGAAAATCACTCTACCAACACAATTATCAATAATCTGGTCGATGAAGGGCGTAGGGTAATTGTTTTTCGGACAAGCCTTATTGAAATCCCTATAATCAACGTAGACACGAATGGTCCCTTGCTTCTTAGTGACCAGAACAATATTTGAAACCCATTATGTCAAGGGGATAGGATAAGTGAAGCCAGATTTCAATAATTTCTCAAATTCTACCTTAATAGTCGTGGTCTTCTTAGGATGGACCAGGCGAAGTTTCTGTCGAATGGGTTTAACACCTAGGTAAGTTCTAATTTCATGCAAAATGATGTAATGATCGATCCCTGGCATGTCATGTTCATAGCTCCAAGCGACGGCATCACATAATTCTTTAAATAAAGCAGTGTAAGAAACCACTTCCTTGGGCGAACAATTAGAACCAAGATTAATATTTTCCATGGCACCTTCCTTGATCAAAATATCAATAACAACCATAGAAGAAATATTTCCTAAATTCCCCTCAGAAGTAGTATCCTGTGTAAGTATAAGAGATTGTGGAAAGTTGACAACATTAGGGGCGAATATAGAGTGTATATCTTCCTGGATTTCTTCTAGAGGTGGAAAAAAAGAAGATTGATTATGGTTATCATCCCAACGTACTTCATCAATGCTAAGAATTTCCATAATAGATTCATCGGAAGGAAAAATTTGGGAAATGTAGTCAAAAGAAGAAGACAAGGAATTCAACCATGATGGCATTGAGTAGGTATCAGGTGCCAATAGATGTTGGTCATCTAAGGAGGGAGAGGTGGATTGAATAGAAATGTATGAAGCCTTAGCTGGACTAAGCGGCATGGTGTCACCTAGTGTATCAAACTCGATAGGACTAGGTACAATCCAGGGATCAGATGATTCCAAAGACTGATAAGTTGTAGTCAAAATCATATTGACTGTGGAAATATAATGCATGGTAGGAGAGAGTGATGCAGTGAAGGTACCCATAAGGGTGGAATATTTTAACAATCCTACACTAACACTTTCATACATGATCTTGTGATCTCCCAAGAAAGGAATATTGGGTAGCGGGAGCGCGAGTGTCAGGTGTACAGAAATCTAACTGATCGATAGTGAGAATTTAGCCTTGATGAGGAAATTGTACACATCGAAACACCGATGAAGCAATGAAAGTCATAGTATAAAACCAAATTCTTCCTAGTAACAATTTGTAATCAAGGGGAGCATTGACCACCTCAACATCAATAGAGATGGTTTTGCTGCCCAACTGAATGGATAAGGAATAGTGCTCTTGGGAGGGCATAATATAGAGTCGAACATATGTTTCTCTATCTAAAGTGATCCAGATGGAGGACTAACATATGGAGGACTAACGGAGGATGGTGATGGATCCAATAAAGTACCGTATGTGACCTTTTCTTTGTCAAGTTTAGCTGGTGTGTCGTAGGTCATAGAGCGAGTGGTTAAATAAATCCCATTGAACATATAAATATGGTCACTTATAGAGGCTTCATCATGAGGAGGGTGGCTAAAAATGCCTCTTGGAGAGGGGGTTTGAGAAACCATGGATTGTTGCTGAGGAAAAGGTTGTGTTAACACAACAGGTTGGGAATTCCCTTTGAAATTTTTTTCCACTTCATCCTGATGTGGACAGTCTTGGGTGTAATTATCGTCACCACAAATAAGATATGGGAATTTTGGTTTCCCCCATGGTTTCTTTTCGGTAGCAGGTGCTAGAGTTTGATTTTTGTGTTGTTCATTGTTATTATTCTTTTTGGGTTTATTTTTTGTCTTCTTCTTACCTTCGGATTGTTGTGAAGGGGCAGAATCAATGAAATTCACCTTAGAGACTTGAGTTTGGGGGGAGTTAGAGGAGAGTGAAGTTGAATTGGGAGTGGGTGCCAAAGCAGATCGATTTGCAGTTTCAGTCGACTGGGAAAAAGATTGGGTTTTGAAGGAACCAATAACTCCATCCACATGTGACTTGGATGAGGGTTTAGATGGATCGGTAGTGGCATGGGTAGCATTTGGGATCAACTCATACAAAGTACCAGATTACGAATAAACCAAATCTAAGTACTGATCCCTGGCAATGGCTTCTTCCTCTGTGACTACACCGCCCATGGTGACATCACGAACAATCAGGGGTAAAAGTGATTTGGTAAACCATTCTACCAATAACTAGTCAGGAATGATTGCTTTGATCAACCTTCGTCATTGTCTCCACTCATGAATATGATCAGAAATATGTACAGAGTTAGTCTAACTAAGGGAGTTCAAGAGTTCGGTACCCATCTTGTATCGAATGGGTAGTTGAAAATGTATGAGAAAGGACATAGCAAGGGAGTTAAAATCTTGGAAAGAACCACGTGGAAGTTCAATATACCACTTGGTTGCAGAGCCCGTAAGTGTTCGCTGGAAAATACGTAAACATATAGAATCGTCCATTAAGGAGTTTGATGAACACCATAAATGGAATGTCATCACATGGTTATTCGGGTCTTCTCCAGGTTTACCGTCAAATTTTAGGATATCGGAAGGTAATTTAGCAGGAATCACTGCCCAAAAAGGATAATGTAGTATAGGATCATTGGTCAACCAAGACAAGTCTGGGATATCCAGAGTAGTGAGAAATGGTAGTTGTCAATTAACCTGAGGGTGATACTGGTGTGGCATAGGGACACCAGTAGGGCTATAAACTGGGTTAGATGGATAATTGTATCCATTCGATCCTCCTATATATAGTTGTTGTTGACCAGGATAAAAAATATTCGATGGTGGTTGAGAAACATGTGCAAGTGGAGGATAACCTGATGGGTTTTGAGGATCATAAGTCGAATGTTTTGTTTTCCCATAAGGGGGGTAAACATTTTTTCCATGAGGAGGATGCACATTAGTCCTATGAGAAAGAGAAGGTTGTTGTTGTCCTTGAGAATGTTTTCCCCCAGAGAATTCTGGATTTCCTGGGAAAGGAATGTTCCAAGGATTTCGTGTTGCAGATGCATTATGTATGTATAATGGATGATGGAATCTAGTCTGACGTTTCCCCCCAAGATGAGTTTGTGTCCTAATTTGAGGTTGACCCACAAATTGAGGTTTCCCCCCAACGTGAGGTTGAGTGCCTAGAGGGATCTGGAAACCAGATGTGAATGACTAACCAATGCTTCCAACTAGATGAGAGCCACCAAGACCAAATCCTACAAATAAAAGTGTAGGTATAGAACTAGTAGCAATGTTATATCCAGGAGGAACAAAAAGTCTAGAAACTCCAGGTGTAACCTTGGCAGTGTTGGCAATGGAGTGGATCCAACTCTTGTGCGGGAGTCGGATAAAGAGTAGTTGAAGTTTGTTTAACTAAAGAGTACACTACTTCAGAAGCTGACAAGGGCATGGACATGCCGGAGTGCCCTTTCTCATTCATCGTGGCTGATGGGGAAGGCAGAATCCACGGATCCTCAAAGTAAGTCATGCGGAAAGATGAAACATGGAAAATCTCATCCTTGTGGTGGTTCGATATAAACTTCACATCGCCAGGAGGAGGTGGGTAATCGAAAGTACCCATCAAAGATGGGCACAAGCCAACTCCTATGTTGACGACACCGGCTTAAGGATTATCAACCATGGGAACCGTGGATGCCCCCAAAGCTGGGTCAGGTTGAGAGAAGGATAACTGATCAATAGTCACTATCCAACCTTCATGTGGAAACAATAAGACTTGGAAAACTGTAGCGACTACTGCTTGCATTGCATAAGTCCAACTATGACCTAACAAGAGATTGTAGTCGATGGGGGCATCAACTACCTCTACTTCAACGCACACGGTCTTCCCCCCTAACTCCACAGGGAAAGAAGGAATGATGCCATGCAGTCGGAAAGAATGACCATCGAATGCAGTGAGGAGAGTAGGTGACGGAGACAACTCAGTTTGACCAATGGCTTTCCAGCATGCTAATGACATAACACAAGTCGAAGTGCCCTCATCTACCACCGTGCAGAAGATATTCCGTGTAAAAGTTTTCATGGGATGAGCCACTACTATCTGAAACACGACATGGTAAGGCAAATGAGGTTTCAAGTCAGTCATATCTAACACCATGGTACCTAGGTTACAAGTCTCAGTAGAGCCTAAAGCAGTCAACAAGGCTTTTCTCTGAGTAGGGAAACTTTGGAGGACCTCCAAAGTGGGCATAGCACAAGGGGTTTGTGATAAATCTTCCACCATAGAGTAGTTCTGGGCGACCCTTGCATTTGGATTGTTAGAAGCTCGCTTAAACACACCTTTTGGGATGTGTGTCATTGTTTCACCCAACGTATTCTCGATCTGTAAAGGAAGAGTGGGAGCTTGACTTCTTTGCCCTTCTCAGAGGCGTTTGGTTTGCTATAATCATGCGCTCTAGTTGTTATGAAAGCATCACTTTTCACCATATATACGTTCGTGGAAGATAAATTGTTTGGGGGAGGGTAGTTTTCCTGGCTGCCCACCTCGGCACTTGTAGAGGCTTGAGTTAGATTTTTCCAATGCTGAAAGGGGTTAGTCAACACGGCTTGTTGTTGCTGTGTGACAAACTTCTGGGCCTCTGCAAGTCAAGGGAATAGGTGGGTTGGGTGGTCTTCCGCACATAGGTTGCATTATCATTTGGTTTTTTATCTCCCTTACTCTTCTTGCATTGTTTCTTCTTCCCTTCGGGCTGCTGGTTGGCCTTTGGGTTAGTCGTCTGTACAGAGTGTACTTCTGACGTTTGAGTAGGGGGAGCAGTCAAAGCAGTAGTCTGGCTGGCCGCTGAGTGTTATATAGATAACTTCTGCAATTGTTTAGTCAATTGCTCAGCGGGCTTGCTTTGTGTTGAACCCACTATACCATCGGCATGTGGTCCAGCTCTCTATCTGGTTTTATCCAGAATCGATCATGGTGCATCCGGCAGGATGGTGTACAATAGACCAGACTGAGAATAGATAAACTCAAACTGTTGAGCCCTCATGATAGCATCTTCCTCAGAGAAAACCCCTGAAGTTGCGACGTCTTTGGATAACTACGGAACTAAAGACTTAAGGAACCACTCAAGCTAGAATGCTGGTGGAACAGGTACCTTGATAACATTCTTTCGACGTCGCCACTCTCAAATATGATCCGAGATATGGTCCGCTGTCGTCTATGAGAAATTGGCTAGCAACTCTGTGTCAGCGTCGTATCTCACAGGTAACTGGAAATGGTTAAGGAAAGACATCGCCAGTTCACCAAAAAAGGAATATCGTGAATGATCAAGCTCTATGTACCATTTCGCGGCACTCCCAATAAGAGTGTGTTGAAACAATCGCAACTGGACGGAGTCATCCTTCAGTGAGTTAGATGAACACCATAAGTGGAAAGTAGTCACGTGATCACCTGGATCTTCATTAGGCTTGGCCTCGAACTTTGGGATGTCTGAAGGCAACTTCGTCGGCATAGGAGGCCAATGCGAATCGTGACAGATAGGATCATTTAACAACCGTGTTAAATCTGGCAAGTGTAACGTTGCCAAGAAAGGTAGTTTAGGTTGCTGTTGATAGCTAGGATAAAAGGGTCCTGGAGTTTGATTGGCACTAGGCTGCCAGGAAAAGTTTGGCTGCTGGCCAGGGTTTTGGTAGAAACCGTGGCCCTGACCAGCATAAGGGTTTTGCAGTTGAGGAGACATCATTTGCTGATTCCCCATGAAGGACATAGGATGTTGGGCGTTCATCGTGTTTGACAGACTTTGGGAAGGATTACCCCATGCTGGTCCCGAGGGGAGAGGCATAGAAGTTTGTCCGGGGTTCCATTGACCGTGGAAAGAATTTCCCCAGAACAACATTCCAGATGAAGGAATGGATCCTTGTCCTGAGTTCCAAGGTCCTGGTATATGTGTCCCCAGCGCAGGAATAGTACCCTATGCTGGCGTAGACTATCAAAAAATGGGTGTGCCCCCCGATGGGAAAGAAGTGGATGCGAAAGTGTTATTACCAAACGTCCTGTTCCAAATGGACGGCAACGAACCTACCGGCAGAGTTTGTGCAGGTGTTCCTTGACTCCCGGCTCCAAATGGACTCATGTGTGTAGGCTGCCCAACGGATTGTTGATGCAATCCACTAAGCGAAGGGGACGAAGGAGGGGTATGACCCCCAACATAAGGAAAAGCATTGAAAGGGACAGGAATGCCCCCAATTTGACCTTGCAGAGGAGCGTTAGAGCTCCTTGCCCCCAGACCCAAAGTCTGTAAAGTGGAAGAAGTGAGTGCAGGACTTGTACCTGAACTAGGCATACTGTATGAAAACGGAGGGTCAGTCGCACTAGGTATGTAAGGAGGTGTGGTCGCCATGATAGATGGGGTCGGTCCACTGTGCGACGTAGTTGCGGCCGAGACCATGGTGGCCCGGACCGTCGACAAAGGAAAGTTACGAGAAGCTTCTCCTGTGGTAGCAACAGTTATAAGAATTAAAGAATTCCCAGTTGAAGTAACAAAATTTGGTTCCATAACCAGGTTAGGCGCTAATAGGCATTTGTAAAATTGAATTGGCATAATAATATCCGGCCAAGTATCAGCGTTTGATGTTTCAACAGATCCAAGATTGGCGGCTAGTTCCTCCGGGAGTTGTTCGGGCTCAATGGTTTGAAACCCGGTTGCTTCGAAAGACCCTCGTTGGTCTAGCTTCCGCCTCAATGGGGGCGGGGGTGGCTCCAGTATAACCGGCGGCAGGCCCAGAAGCCTTCGTGACCGGCGAAGCTCTGAATCCTCCACTATGTGAGAAGATTCATGACACGCTAAGGTATTCTACACGAACAAACAACAACACACACTAAAAGAAAGCCCCTAGAAGATAAATCAAGCAAGGACTAAACTAGTTGGAAGAACAGTTACAACAACCAACACTAGAGCAACTTACCGGTGCAAGTGCAACTCGAATACGGAAGCACCCTCTGGGTATACTCTACAAAGCGTGGCCCGATGTCTATCCTAGGTACCATGGTATACCCCCGTAGTCACCTGTGTATGTCCCTAGAAAATATTGGCAGCTAGTTTGCCAGCACATGAACAGTTATCAGGCGGGTACAGTCGATAGTCGGGTAGACCACAATGAGCAGGGTATCAAGCCCAAAACCTGTCAAGGGTATTGAGACCAAATGGTCCAGAAGACAACTGAGGACCTCGAACGGATTCGAGACCCACGAAGCTCCGTGGCAAATGCAAACGACGGAATCCCTTAACAAATCCTCGATATGTGTTCTCCACAATGCTCGGTCCAGCTTT
>ML780772.1:541575-556667 GCA_009831015.1 Picea engelmannii | reverse complement strand
GGATAAATCAGAACCATGGCTACCAATCAAATACACTGTATATCCATGTCAAATAACTATAAAGAGTAGCCGCGAACAATACACAGCGAAGCTACATCTCGAAATCAGAAAGATATACATAGAAAGTATCCATCTCTCAGAAGATGATTCGGCCTGATGGATGTACTTCAGAGTTTAAGCAACAACTTCAAAATCTTCTAAACTCAGGTAGGAGTGTAATTTGAGTGTACGACTGCACTACCCAGAGGTCTTCGACGGCTCGTCAGTTGTGGACTTGATAATCTTGATGATCGGACTGAAGGCTTCAGTGATTTCGAACAAAGACTTGATTGGACGTTCAAGATGGCCAGGTATGCGGACAAGAGACATATTGCAGAGTGGCCGACTCAGGCTAAGTAAAGAACTTCCCTTGGACAATATCACGACAAGTAATAAGACTCAGGCAGCATATCTGTTAATCATAAGTATACGAAGCAGGAAGCAATGCAAACTCTCCATATGTTTGGAAGAGTAACCAAACGGTGGAGGACACAACTCAATAGAGAGAGTAAAGCTTCCTAAGGTCATACTACATCCCAAAGTAAGATGAATCAAACGGACAGATGTGCTTTATCCAAGGGTGACTCATAAGGCTGCCAATAAAGAAAATACTTTTCCCATCCTCTTTTTGGGGTATATTTGATTTCTTTTTGTTCTTTTTGTTGATTTGGAAAAAGAATAAAGGAATATTACGTTACAGTGGAGGAACGAGCACAACAAACATACAAGCTCAAGGCACAAGGACAAGACTGATGTTCTAGGAAATGATACTCGAGAAAAATTCTCTAGTGGCCAAAGGTGTTAAGACGCAAAAGAAAATTGTTACTAGGCTGATGGGTAAAGGATGAAAATGCAGTTAATAGAACACACAATGGTAACATCCTTCGATGTAAGTTTAACGAGCCTAGAGAAGGGAAGCTCGGTGATTTTTCATATTTAGAGAGTCTGAAAAAGCATAAAAGGAAACTCCATTGGGGTACCTTTTTCATCAATAGCTTAGTCGGTTCGAAAAAGGGATAAACTAGCACCGATTAGATGTCAATTCAAAACCATTTTAACGAGTGTGAAAAGGACAAGATCGCTTGGCTATTTTTTCAATTTTAAGGAGTCTGAAAAAATCTTAACAATGGACTCCAGGGAATATTCTTCTGGACCGTTTTAACGAGTGTGAAAGAATAAGGTCACTCGGCAATCTTTTCAATTTTAGGGAGTCTGAAAAGAGATTAACTATGGACTTCGGTGGGGTTTCTTTTTCGTAAATTTAGTCCCTCAGGTCCGAAAAAGGAATAAAATTATACCTGAGGATACTCTTCTAAAGAATGGACATTCAATAGAGTATTCCTTTGTTCGTACAGTTGACCATACGGACCGAAAAAAGGGTAAACTACCGCCGGATAGACGTGACTTCAAATTTCAGTTTAATGAGCGTGAAAGACCACAAGATCGCTCGGCAATCTTTTCATATTTAAAGGGTCTGAAAAGGGCTTAAAAGGAGACCCATTTAAGGAACGTTCTTCTAGACCAGTTTAACGAGTGTGAAGAAACAAGGTCACTCGGAAATCTTTTCATCTTTAAGGAGTCTGAAAAGGGCTTAAAGAAGACTCCATAATGGTTACTTTTCTCAGTTAATCTGGACAAGATCAAAAAGCATAAATACAGTCTCATCGGATGTTTCTTTTGGGTCTCAAAGCGAGCTTGAAAAACAACAAAGGTAGCCCATGATCGACACTTTGTGGGTCGATGTCAGGTATCGCTTCGTAAGACCAGGCAAAAACGTCGCGGAATTCTTTAAAAAGATCCGTGTAAATCTGAATCTCTTCGGGGGAGAAATCCACTCCGACGAAGACATTCTCCACGACGCCAGGGTTTCGGGAGATGTTGATAGGTATAGTTGCAGCGATAGTCGCCATATTTCCCTCAGCATAAATTTCCTGTGTAGCTAAGAGGTTAATGGGACATTGTTGATCTCCCGTCATGGTGATAGTGAATTCTTCGGCCTCGATTCGGCTTAACTCTGGGAGGAAATATGATCTGTGATGAATATCTTCCCAAGGTTTGTCCAGACTAGTCATTGCTTCGATTACAGCTTCATCAGAAGGAAAGACTAAGTCTAACGAATCGGTAGTAGCAAGAGAACCCTGAGCCCAGATAGGCTCTGGAAGTGGATCCAACTCTTGTCGAGAGTCAGATCAAGAGTAGCTGAAGTTTGTTGAACTAAAGAGTACGCTACTTCAGAAGCTGACAAGGGCATGGACATGCCGGAGTGCCCTGTCTCATCCATCGTGGCTGATGGGAAAGGCAGAATCCATGGATCTTCAAAGTAAGTCGTGCGGAAAGACGAAACATGGAAAATCTCAGCCTTGTGGTGGTTCGATATAAACTTGACATCGCCAGGAGGAGGTGGGTAATCGAAAGTACCCATCAAAGATGGGCATAAGCCAACTCCTACGTTGACAACACCGGTTTGAGGATTATCAACCATGGGAATCTGGATGGCCCCAAAGCTAGGTCAGGTCGAGAGAAGGATAACTGATCAATATTCACTATCCGGCCTTCATGTGGAAACAATAAGACTCGAAAAACTGTAGCGACTACTGCTTTCATTGCATAATTCCAACTATGACCTAACAAGAGATTGTAGTCGATGTGGGCATCAACTACCTCTATTTCGATGCACACGGTCTTCCCCCCTAACTGCACAGGGAAAGAAGGAATGATGCCATGCGGTCAGAAAGAATGACCATTGAACGTAGTGAGGAGAGTAGGTGACGGAGACAACTCAGGTTGACCAATGGCTTTCCAGCATGCTAATGACATAACGCAAGTCGAAGTGCCCTCGTCTACCACCGTGTGGAAGATATTCCGTGTAAATTTTTTCGTGGGATGAGCCACTACTATCTGAAACACGACATGGTAAGGCAAACGAGGTTTCAAGTCAGTCGTATCTAACATGATGGTACCCGGGTTACAAGTCTCAATAGAGCCTAAAGCAGTCAACAAGGATTTTCTCTAAGCAGGGCAAGTTTGGAGGACCTCCAAAGTGGACATAGCACAAGGGGTTTGTGATAAATATTCCACCACAGAGTAGTTTTGGGAGACCCTTGCGTTTGGATTGTGAGAAGCTCACTTAAATGCACCTTTTGGGATGCATGCCATTGTTTCACCAAACGTCTTCTCGATCTGTAAAGGAAGAGATGGGAGCTTGGCTTCTTTGCCCTTCTCAGAGGTGTTTGGTTCGCTATAATCATGCGCTCTAGTTGTTATGAAATCATCACTTTTCACCATATATACGTTTGTGGAAGATAAATTGTTTGGGGGAGGGCAGTTTTCCTGGCTGCCCACCTCGGCACCTGTAGAGGCTTGAGTTAGATTTTTCCCATGCTGAAAGGGGTTAGTCAACACGGCTCGTTGTTGCTGCGTGACAAACTTTTGGGCCTCTGCAAGTCGAGGGCATAGGTGGTTTGGGTGGTCTTTTGCACATAGGTTGCACAGATACCTTTCCTTCCTCTTTTCTGTGGTGCCCTCGCCAGCATTATCATTTGGTTTTTTATCTCCCTTACTCTTCTTGCGTTGTTTTTTCTTCCCTTCGGGCTGCTGGTTGGCCTTTGGGTTAGTCGTCTATATAGAGTGTACTTCCGACATTTGAGTAGGGGGAGTAGTCAAAGCAGTAGTCCGGCTGGCCGCTGAGTGTTGTATAGATAACTACTGCAATTGTTTAGTCAATTGCTCAGTGGGCTTGGTTTGTGCTGAACCCACTATACCATCGGCATGTGGTCCAACTCTCTGTCTGGTTTTATCCAGAATCGATCATGGTGCATCTGGAAAGAGGGTGTACAATAGACCAGACTGAGAATAGATAAGTTCAAACTATTGAGCCCTCATGATAGCATCTTCCTCGGAGAAAACCCCTAAAGTTGCGATGTCTTTGGATAACTGCGGAACTAAAGACTTAAGGAACCACTCAAGCAGGAATGCTGGTGGAACGGGTACCTTGATAAGACTCTTTCGGCGTCACCACTGTCGAATATGATCCGAGATATGGTCCGCTGTCATCTGCGAGAAATTGGCTAGCAACTCTGTGTCGGCATCGTATCTCACAGGTAACTGGAAATGGTTAAGGAAAGCCATCGCCAGTTCGCCAAAAAAGGAATATCGTGAACGATCAAGATCTATGTACCATTTCATGACACTCCCAATAAGAGTGCGTTGAAACAATCGCAATTGGACAGAGTCATCCTTCAGTGAGTTAGATGAACACCATAAGTGGAAAGTAGTCACGTGATCACCTGGATCTTCATTAGGCTTGGCCTCGAACTTTGGGATGTTCGAAGGCAACTTTGTCGGCATAGGAGGCCAACGCGGATCGTGACAGATAGGATCATTTAACAACCATGTTAAATCTGGCAAGTGTAACATTGCCAAGAAAGGAAGTTTAGGTTGCTACTGATAGCTAGGATAAAAGGGTCCTGGAGTTTGATTGGCACCAGGTTGCCAGGAAAAGTTTGGCTGCTGGCCAGGGTTTTGGTAGAAACCGTGGCCTTGACCAGCATAAGGGTTTTGCATTTAAGGAGACATCATTTGTTGATTCGCCATGAAGGACATAGGATGTTGGGTGTTCATCGTGTTTGATGGACTTTGGGAAGGATTACCCCATGCTCGTCCCGAGGGGAGAGGCATAGAAGTCTATCCGGGGTTCCGTTGACTGTGGAAAGAATTGCCCCAGAATGGCATTCCAGATGAAGGAACGGATCCTTGTCCTGAGTTCCAAGGTCCTGGTATATGTGCCCCCAGCGTAGGAATAGTACCCTGTGCTGGTGTAGACTGTCCAAAAATGGGTGTGCCCCCCAATGGGAAAGTAGTGGATACAAAAGTGTTATTACCAAACGTCCTGTTCGAAACGGATGGCGATGAACCTACCGGTATAGTTTGCGCGGGTGTTCCTTGACTCCCGGCTCCAAATGGACTCGTTTTTGCAGGCTACCCAGTGGACTGCTGATGCAATCCACTAAGCGAAGGGGACGAAGGAGGGATATGATCCCTACCATAAGGAAAAGAATTGAAAGGGACAGGAATGCCCCCAAGTTGACCTTGCAGAGGAGCGTTAGAGCTCGCTTCCCCCAGACCCAAAGTCTGTAAAGTGGAAGAAGTGAGTGCAGGACTTGTACCTGAACTAGGCATACCGTATGAAAACGGAGGGCTGGTCGCACTAGGTATGTAAGGAGGTGTGGTCGCCACGACAGATGGGGTCGGTCCACTGTGCGACGTAGTTGCGGCTGAGACCAGGGTGGCCCGGACTGTTGACAAAGGCAAGTTAGGAGAAGCTTCTCCTGTGGTAGCAACAGTTATAGGAATGGAAGAATTCCCAGTTGAAGTAACAGAATTTGGTTCCATAACCGGGTTAGGCGCTGATAGTCATTCGTAAAATTGAATTGGCACAATAATATCCGACCAAGTATCAGCGTTTTAGGTTTCAACCCATCCAAGATTGGCGGCTGGTTCCTCCGGGAGTTGTTCGGGCTTAATGGTTTGAAACTCGGTTGCTTCGAAAGACCCTCGTTGGTCTAGCTTCCGCCTCAATGGGGGCGGGGGTGGCTCCAGTATAACTGACGGTAGGCCTAGAAGCCTTCGTGACCGGCGGAGCTCTGAATCCTCCACTGTGTGAGAAGATTCATGACACAGTAAGGTATTCTACACGAACAAATAGCAACACACACTAAAAGAAAGCCCCTAGAAGATAAATCAATCAAGCACTAAACTAGTTGGAAGAACAGTTACAACAACCAACACTAGAGCAACTTACCGGTGCAAGTGCAACTCGAATACAGAAGCACCCTTCGGGTATACTCTGCAAAGCGTGGCTCGATGTCTGTCCTAGGTACCGTGGTATACCCCCGTAGTCACCTGTGTATGTCCCTAGAAAATATTGGCAACTAGTTTGCCAGCACGTGAACAATTATCAGGCGGGTACAGTTGATAGTCGGGTAGACCACAATGAGTAGGGTATCAAGCTCGAAACCTGTCAAGGGTATCGAGAGCAAATGGTCCGGAAGACAACTGAGGAGCTCGAACGGATTCGAGACCCACGAAGCTCCGTGGCAAATGCAAACGTCGGAATCCCTTAACAAATCCTCGATATGTGTTCTCCACAAGGCTCGGTCTAGCTTTGGAGGGGTTATCTCCACTTCCTTTCCTTACGCGACCTCGTGTTTAACCCCTGTGTTAGAGGGGGGTCCTAAATAAGTTTCCATAACTGGACTTATACACTCCCTATTGACACACTCCAATGTTTAGTTTGGGTGGCCTTGGAGAATTTACTCTCCAACCTATTCCAAGGCCCTAGTCCTGAGCTAGTGTATGCACCCTATAAACAAAAAGTCTACTTGATTTTACTTAGCATTTCTTTTAATGGGCTTTTTTAAGTCACAAGATGCGAAAGTGAAACTGATGATGTGTAAAAAGACTCAAAGAAAAATGAACAATAAATGCTTGGAAACAAAAACTTTTACTAAAATGCAAAACCAACAACTTTTCAACAAGAAAGACTTCTTTTCTTTTCAAAATTACTAAGATTTCATGCAGTAAATATGGAGGAATTTCTCTCATATCTGCGAGCTACTTATACTTGAAATTCACTACAAAAACTTATGCAAAAAGACTTCTTTCCTAGCTACTGATGCAATAACACAATTTTCAAATCAAGAAGAAAATGAAACATAATTTTTTTTTTTTTTTAATTTCATTTCAAAATAACGCAACAAGGAAAAATGTTGACAAGAACAAAACCAAGAGAATGCAAAGAAAACTCTGTCTTAAAGCGCAGATTGCAAAAGAATCAGAGCACAAAATGCGAAAAAGCAATCAAGACAGCACTGATTCTAACACTTGCCTAAAAACCACAAAACAAATATTTTTTTTCTCTTTTGTCTTTTCTATCAAAACATCAACTAACAATTACAGGCTAAGGATAAGATGCCCTAACCTCCTGACTATGCAACTCTAGACTCTATACCCCTGAGAGGAGATTTTCTCACCACAGGAGGGGATGACTGCCCCACCCAAGCTGAAAAGCTACCAATCAAGCCCGCAACTGTCACCAAGGCAGCACGCGTATAAAGTGAGTAATTTTGATGTGAGCAGTTACACATCAAGCGAGTAATAAAGTGAGTAATTTTGATGTGTAACGGATTGCCCCCCAAAATGCGAAGTTAGAATATGAAAACTGATGACTGAAGTACTTTGTATACTTTTTCGAGAAAGGGTATGGACTCAGAGAACCTAGAAAAATAAGCACACAACCATCAAACAAATATTATGATATGTTTCAAAACCAAGGAAGGCATACCTATGCTTGGGTGATAAAGACTTACAAGGTATGGTCGCCATAAGATACACTGCAGATCCATAATTGTATTAACAAAAATGTATAGCCACCAAAGATACAATGTGGATCTATAATCCCATGACATGAACTGATCGTAGCCACAAAAAATACACAGTGGATCTATGAGATGACAAGACATATCAATGTACCAATACAAAGTGGATCTATGTGACAGTATATGTGTCAATATTGAAGATAGACTCCGTCGCAACCTGGGTAAAGTACATATCAGATTGATTACTCAACAAAGGGTCTTCTTACCGATCCTGATGTAGTAGAAATATAACCATGTGAGTAGATGTCTTGATGTCAAACATGGTAGAAACCACTTGATTACCGGTCAATGAGGTAAACTGTTAACAAGTGTGAGGGAAATCACCATTGATGTTAATGATTCCCAAGGTACCCTAGTACATTCTAGCAAATGTGAATAGATGATTTGAAGTTGAACATTCGTGGAATCATCCAATCAGAGGTCAATGATGTAAATTGACTGTCGAAAGTGAGGAGGCCTGCCATTGAGGCATGCAGGTCCCAAGGTACTAAATGGTTTCTAGGTCTAGTTCTCGAATAATGTGTTGAAGTCGACAGGAATAGACTCATCGAAGGAGGGCCTTGATGTATCCCCCATCAATGACACGAAACTGACATAGAGATATAAGGTGGTGAATTAGATGAGAATGGACTGACATGGGTTTTGAAACAAGAAATTTGTGATGGTTCACTCTTGAGGTAGATACTTCCCTTGAACATTGAGGCACAACAACAGAAACACAACATGGACCAAAACATGATAATGTAGTGGATACTGTGACTTTTTCCAGGTGACCCAAAGGAGTAAAGAAACTCAGTGGATTGGTTCAGTGCAGAGGTTCAGTGGATTAAAATGTATGAAAAGACAAAGTTTCGTGTTCAAGGGTGACCGTAAGAGTGACTTATAATGTTTTCAAAAACTGCTTGGCTTGCTTCCTTCAAATTCCCCGCCCATCTAGATGGACGATTACCTCTTTTTATTTTAATGAGCTCGAGGAGGATAACACATGTTCGATATAACTCACCTTTGGTAAGTCCCTCTTCCTTTGTTTAATGAAATGGAAGAAGTAAGGGTTTGGTCTCGTATGGACCCTTCAATGTATATTTTTTAACGAGTCTAGAGAAGGTAAACTCAATGATTTTTCATGTTTAGAGAGTCTGAAAAGAACTTAAAGGAGACTCCATTGTTGTCCTTTTTCTTAATGTTAGTCTTGAGAGGTGGAAAAAGAGATAAATTATCACTCAAAAGATTCCCTTTCAAACCTTTTAACGAGTGGGAAAGGAAGCAAGATCACTCAACAATCTTTTCATGTTTAGAGAGTCTGAAAAGATCTTAAAGATGACTCCATGGGGTTCCTTTTTCCTGTATCCATGCGAGTCTGAAAAAGAGATAAAAGTTTACTCGGTGGGTTCTCGTGGTTTTTTTTTCCGAGCGTGAGAACGAACGAAGACCATGCTCGTTAATGCGACAAGATAAAAATCAAACAAAAATTCTCTGAAACATGCCAATAATTATTTGCAAAAACCTCCAAAAATGATTTTCAAAAACCCAAAATAACTATGGTTTTAGAAAAAATAAAATTTATAATAGTAATATAGGGTGAAAAATGTTTTTTACCAATTCATTTGTGCCAAGACTTTTAGTAGTGGAGAAATTGGCTTTGGAGGGAAATTCTTGGACTCATCGGTGTCGGAGCTACGATCATCCATTTTCTTCTCCGTCTGGATCAGGTTGGTCCTCTACTTCTTCCAAACATTTTTCATGGTTTACAATTCATTTTTATTTAATTATGTTGTTTTAAAAATGATGCCCTGGGAATCTCTAAGCACTGAAGAGGCTCAACACTCCCCTAAAAGGATAGAGGGAGTGCTACTCAATTTTTTCAGTGCTCTTCTAAGCTTGTTGGGAGGGCGCTAGTGTTCTGTTCAAAGGATTAAGGGGGCATTGCCAAAAATGCACAAAAATTGCCAAAAAGGGGTTGACGCTCCTCCAAAAAGATAGGGGGAGTGCTACTCGAAATTTGATCACTCTAGTAAGCCCATTGGGGAAGCGCTGGCACTCTAATCAAAGGCCTAAGTGGGCGCTCGCATGACAAACAAAATAAAATCAATTTTAAAGTTTAAATTAGCCAAAAATTGTTAATGTGGCATGACTAATGGTCTTTTGTTGATGATGGTTGCAGGTTATATTTGGCAAAAGACATGATTGAGTGGAGGGAGTGTGAGCATGAGCTCAATAATGTGGTTTCTTTACAAATCCCCCGATCAAGGGCCGCATTGAGGAATTGTGGTCTCCTCAAGTTATGTAAGATGAATAATATGAAGAAGGAAGTTCTCCTCCTTGAGTACATGATCGGGTTGTGGAACACTGTGGAACAGGGATTCCAAATTGGGACACAACTACTTACCATTGAGTTAGAGGATGTTTATTTCCTGACCGACCTCTCAAAGAGAGTGGATCCTATTATCTTATCTGGACAAAGGGCACTTCCTATGCCTATAGAACAATATCTGGTGAGTCATTGTATTCTAGGATCAGGATTGGTGGGAGGTAGGATTGCGATAAAATATGTTAGGGAGCTATCTCTTTGATCTATTTTATTCTCCATCACGAGTTTATTAAATAGTACCAACTCGCACTTGGTTTCAAGATCGCAGGTGGCTTATGTTTTACAATCTATGGAGCCAACTGTATTTAACTAGAGCGCAGGATTTCTTCAAAATGTGAAGGAGCAGATTTCGAGATCCAGGATGGGGCAGCAGAAGTAGTTTGGATATGGTTTGTTTCTAGTTTCATTTATTTTAGAGCGCATTCCTCAGATGCAACCACAAATTGCACTAGCAGTAAAACTAGTGGGTGAACCATGTATGGATCACTGGAAAATTCTATCTTCGAGGCTGGGGACGAAGTTAGAGTTCATATTTACAGGTGACTTCTTCGCTTAGCTAAGACGCCAACTGACCGTCATGGAGGACTTCCCATATGTTGGAGTGGATTTTTGGGGTAGCATGGACCTGTTTCTTCCAGATGGAATGGACTGGGATGCATCAGGTGAGAAACCAAAACAATATTGTCAAGTGTTTTTTTTATTTTAAAGTTTATATTATTTTTTTTGGGGTACCTAGAAGAGTTTTTAATGGACGTATCATTTCATCATAAATATAGGGGAGCAATACATTCGACAGAGATACCAACATTGGGGTGTCATGAAGATGCTCAGATAGCAGTAGATCATGAGGTAGCGGCAGGGGGTCTCTGGGAGGTTGAGAGAAACCTCCGTGGTCTTACGATGGGTGTCCCTCCTCTTCGGAGGCAGGTTGTACCCTTGCATCTGCAGAGACATAAAGTGGGAGTCCTTGAGAGCCTAAACTCCCTACTAAGATGAGTAGTCCACACAGTAGTGTGCTACTCAAAGCACAATGTGATGTAGAAGGATTAGAATCTTCCTGATGATTTGTATAGTTTGTATGACGATGTTATTGGCATGAGGAACCAAAAGTTTTCCCTTCTATGTACCTTTTTTGATGTAATCAAACATTTTCTATCGCATCGTATATATATACATATCCAAGTTTTGTAGTGCCAAATGATGTTTGCAAATAATAATGTATTTTATTTGAAGTGTTTAATTTACATGTGATGTATTTAATATGATTTGTTTTCTTTATGAAACATCATCTATGTGTGAGATACCGATCCATGATATAATTGGCTAACAAATCTGAAGTTGTATTGAGTCCTCTTGGTATGTGTCTGTATTCGATAAAATCAAGCATTCTTTCAATATGACGAACTCGTAGGTAGAGATGCAATAGGATAGGATTGCGAATGGCATATATTCAATTAAGTTGATAGACCATGAGTTGAGAGTCTAGGTTGATGATCATACGAGAAATATTTAATAAAGAGGCTTCAATTAAAAGTCCGATGATAGAATGATATTCTGCCATGTTGTTAGTTTTCGATCTGAAGAAAATACCTCTTGAACTCACCCACTCATAAGAGTGGTAAATGACCCAAGAAACATAAGTAATGTTTTGTGTGTGTCAACTAGTGCCATCTGGAAAGCCAACAAAGATAGGAAAGGAAGATGTCATCTGCGCATGCAATCACAAGACAAATTATAAGCGGCTAAGACAAAACTCATGCATGCAAGAGAAAAAGACACACCAAAACTAAAATACAATAGTGTACAAAGAACGCATGCTAGATGTTCTATGCATAGTACTTCTTAAGGTAAATCTCATTTCAGGGTTCACCGAGGGAGATTTTTTCATACTCAACTAGCTCGTAGGAGCCTCTATGTAAAACACATTTCATGATGTAAGGACCATGCCACAGAGGTTCTAACTTGCCTGTCCCTAACTTATCATGAGCCTGGTCATAAATGAGGACTAGGTCTCCTTCTACAAAAGTAAGAGGGTGGACGGATTTGTCATATTGGCTCTTAATTCACTTTTGATACATCTCATTAGCAAGAGCAACATCGCGGCGTGTTTCATCCAACCTAGTCAGATATAAGAAATGTTCTTCTTCAATACAAGTATGGGGCAGGAGTTCTACTTTGAGTTTCAACGAGGGAATTTCGCACTCAATTGGTAATACAGCTTCTATGCCATATACTAACCGGAAAGGAGTGAATCCAGTAGCATTTTTCACTGAGGTATGGTAAGCCCAAAGAGCGGAGAAAATTTGTAAATGCCAAGATGTCTTGTTCGCCCCTACCATACGCTGAATCATGGTTTTAAGGACCTTGTTGATAGCTTCAACTTGTCCATTTGCTTGAGGATAGTAAGGGGATGAGTTTTCATGGATAAAACTCAACTTGGCATGCAACTCACTCATCATTTGGTTTTTAAAGTGTGAACCATGATCAGTGAAAATGGCTTGTGGAACACCAAAGCGAGTGATTATGTGGTTGAAGAAGAAAAGAGCTGGAGTATGAACATCATTCAGAAAGGTAGGCATAGCCTTAGCCCATTTTGTGAAGTAATCAACGACGAATATGATATAACTGTTCCCCCCAACTAAGATAGGCTTACAATGCATGAAATCAATGCCCCATTTGGAAAAGGGGCCAATGGAAATAATGGGATGCAGCGGAGTAGGGTGGGTGCATGCCTTTTTATGAAAAATTTGTTAGGGTGGGCACTTTTTGACAGCCTCAATAAAATCTTTGAAGATGGAGGGCCAAAAGTAACCAACACATAAAATGTTATGAGTTGTAGCCATCCCAGAAAGGTGACTGCCATAGGCTCCAAGGTGACAGCCATTAAGGACGCATTTAGCCTCTTCATGAGTCAAACATCGTCGTAGGATAGTGTCAATGCATGCGCAGATGATAGTGTCAAACATCATCGCAGGATAGAGACGAGAATGGTGATGAATACGATGACGTTCTTCACGAGATATATCGAGATGAAAACATTGGGTCTGGAGATAAAGAAGGATGTCTCCACACTAAGCATCAGAAGTGCTAATGAGGAATAGAGATTCATCAGGGAGAGAATCTCTTGGCTTAGTGTCTTCATCAACATGGGGAAAATTCCAGATGAGCTCTGCAAACACCAAGGATTTCTTGGCTTTGGACTTAGAAAATTCAAGATCAAAATCTTGAAGGATGACAATCCATTTGGAATATTTTCCCCCAAGGACTTGACGTGTCAGAATGTGATACATGGGGTTTGAGTTCATGATAAATGTGGTGGTGCGTAGCAAGATGTAATGGTGAAATATTTGGATGGCGATGACAGCTGCCAGAGCCAATTTTTCAACATGTGAATGTCGGAGCTCGAGACCAGATAGACTTTTGCTCAGATAATATATCACATGTTCTTCACCGTTAGGGTCCTCTTGAACTAACACCTTAGAAATAGTGGAATTAGAGGCTGCTAAGTAAAGGATATAGTCCTTTGTATAATTCAGAGGATGCAACATAGGTGCATTGGTCAATGAATGCTTAAGAGCATCAAAAGATCATTGAGCAGTGTCATCCTAGATGAAAGGAGTGTCTTTCTACAAAAATCTCATAAATCCTTTGGTAATCTCAACGTAGTTACAAATGAAACGACGAAGAAAGTTTACTTTCCCTTGCAAACTTTGGAGTTGTGTTAGATTGTTAGGTGGAGGTAAAGCAAGGATAACTTTGATTTTTAAAGGATCCACCCGAATCCCATCTTTGGAGACAACGAAAATCAGGAGTCGACCTGATTCGACGAAAAAGATACACTTGTGTGGGTTCAAAAGAATACGGTAGAACCGACATCGAAAAAAAATATCTCATGGATGACCAAAATGGTCGGATCAACTGGATGAATGGGATGGTAAATCGTCGAGGTAAGGTTCCGCAATATGTTTGATATCATGGAAAGCATATGACATGGCCCACTGGAATGTAGCACCATCATTTTTTAGGCCAAATGGTAGTTTATGATAGGTGAAAGTTCCCCACGGACAGATGAAGGTTGTCGTATGTTCATCAACGGGTAAAATGTCAATCTGGTTGTACCCTGAGAAACCATCCATGAAAGAGAAAATCACTCTACCAACACAATTATCAATAATCTGGTCGATGAAGGGCATAGGGTAATTGTCTTTCGGACAAGCCTTATTGAGATCCCTATAATCAACATAGACACAAATTGTCCCTTGCTTCTTAGTGACCAACACAATATTTGAAGCCCATTCTGGCTAAAAATGCCTCTTGGAGAGGGGGTTTGAGAAACCATGGATTGTTGCTGAGGAAAAAGTTGTGTTAACACAACAGGTTGGGAATTCCCTTTGAAAATTTTTCCACTTCATCCTGATGTGGACAGTCTCGGGTGTAATTATCATCACCACAAATAAGATATGGGAATTTTGGTTTCCCCCATGGTTTCTTTTCGGTAGCGGGTGCTAGAGTTTGATTTTTGTGTTGTTCATTGTTATTATTCTTTTTGGGTTTATTTTTTTTCTTCTTATTACCTTCGGATTGTTGTGAAGGGGCAGAATCAATGACATTCACCTCAGAGACTTGAGTTTGGGGGGAGTTAGAGGAGAGTGAGGTCGAATTGGGAGTGGGTGCCAAAGCAGATCGATTTGCAGTTTCAGTCGACTGGGAAAAAGATTGGGTCTTGAAGGAACCGATAACTCCATCCACATGTGACTTGGATGAGGGTTTAGATGGATCAGTAGTGGCATGGGTAGCATTTGAGATCAACTCATACAAAGTACCAAATTACGAATAAACCAAATCTAAGTACTGAGCCCTGGCAATGGCTTCTTCCTCTGTGACTACACCGCCCATGGTGACATCACCAACAATCAGGGGTAAAAGTGATTTGGTAAACCATTCTACCAATAACTAGTCAGGAATTATTGCTTTGATCAACCTTCGTCATCGTCTCCACTCATGAATATGATCAGAAATATGTACATAGTTAGTCTAACTAAGGGAGTTCAAGAGTTTGGTACCCGTCTTGTATTGAATGTGTTATCACTCCAGGAAACTACTTAGGGTTGTAAACTAAGTATGCCTGGTAACTTACAAGATTCAATGTTTTTGGTGTTTTTTATCAAAATGGATCAATGGGATGACTAAATCAGAGTACATCATTCAGACATTCAACATGTAAACAGATGAAACAGTGCCCTCAAGAA
>ML780772.1:524687-541361 GCA_009831015.1 Picea engelmannii | reverse complement strand
GCTAAAGATAGTAAAGAAAACTAATTTGCAAAAAGATAGGGATAACCCCCAAAAAGGAGGATAATCTCTATGAGCTGGTCCTTAAAATCTGTTTGAACAGTTGGTGAAGTGATGACTAGCCTTCCAAGGCTCCTCCATAAGATCACAAATTCAAATTTGATGAGCTGTTGCATTCATCCCTAAAATTCTTCCTTCAAAAATGACCATACTTGACCAAATACTCCTCTTTTGACTTGTCTTTCCCAAAATAGCCTTTGGATTTGATGGAATAATCCACCACCTGTCTAATCCAACAGGTTTCATTTACTTTTAATTCAAAAATTTCAAATCTGGGTGAAAATCATGACATTCTGGCCGTTACAGGCTTTCCACAGCACGTAGCCTGTGAAAAAACGCTCCTAAGCTGCGGAAAGCGCCACTTTCAACAGCTAACGGGTAAAAAAATCTGCCTTCTGTGCTGTTGAAAGCGGACAGATTTTCAAAATTGAATTTCTTGGTCATAAAAAATCCATTTTTCACATATGAATAGTCGATCGACATCTATAGAATCTCATCTTTCCAATGGTGTTGTCAGATCTTAATTTGGAGCTCAGGAAGAAATTGAAAAGTTACTTGCAAGTTTAAGTGTCAAATTTAAGTCAAACCAAAAACTAAAATTTTGTAGCTAGAAGGCTCAACAATGAATTGAGGAAACCATCAATAGCCATGCTATCCACCGTAAAACCCAACCAAAATGATGGTGCTATTTTGGGAGTTAACAGAATGGGTAGTTGAAAATGTGTGAGAAAGAACATAGCAAGGGAGTTAAAATCTTGGAAAGAACCACATGGAAGTTCAATATACCACTTGGTTGCAGAGCCCGTAAGTGTTCACTGGAAAATACGTAAACATATAGAATCGTCCATTAAGGAGTTTGATGAACACTATAAATGGAATGTCATCACATGGTTATTCGGGTCTTCTCCAGGTTTACCGTCAAATTTTAGGACATCGGAAGGTAATTTAGCAGGAATCACTGCCCAAAAAGGATAATGTAGTATAGGATCATTGGTCAACCAAGACAAGTCTGGGATATCCAGAGTAGTGAGAAACGGTAGTTTTCAATTAACCTGTGGGTGATACTGGTGTGGCATAGGGACACCAGTAGGGCTATAAATTGGGTTAGATGGATAATTGTATCCATTCGATCCTCCTATATATAGTTGTTGTTGACCAGGATAAAAAATATTCGATGGTGGTTGAGAAACATGTGCAAGTGGAGGATAACCTGATGGGTTTTGAGGATTATAAGTCGAATGTTTTGTTTTCCCATAAGGGGGGTAAACATTTTGTCCATGAGGAGGATGCACATTAGTCCTATGAGAAAGAGAAGGTTGTTGTTGTCCTTGAGAATGTTTTCCCCCAGAGAATTTTGGATTTCCTGGGAAAGGAGTGTTCCAAGGATTTCGTGTTGCAGATGCATTATGTATGTATAATGGATGATGGAATCCAGTCTGACGTTTCCCCCCAAGATGAGTTTGTGTCCTAATTTGAGGTTGACCCACAAATTGAGGTTTCCCCCCAACGTGAGGTTGAGTGCCTAGAGGGATCTGGAAACCAGATGTGAATGACTGACCAATGCTTCCAACTGGATGAGAGCCACCAAGACCAAATCCTACAAATAAAAGTGTAGGTATAGAACTAGTAGCAACGTTATATCCAGGAGGAACAAAAAGTCTAGAAACTCCGGGTGTAACCTTGGCAGTGTTGGCAATGGAAGGATTCAAAGATCTGTACCCATGGGGAAGTGACAAATTAGGTCTAGATGAAAGTGGTGTACCAATGGGAGCTTGGTTAACCACTACGTTGTTGGTGGGAATAGTCGTAGCATGAGGGACCATAGTAGAATGGGCCATCTGGAAAGAAAAAGTTGAAGTAGGACCAACAGACTGTGTGTTTGGACCAACAGACTGTGTGTTTGGACCAACTGACTTTTTTTCTGCACCAACGGTTGTATCAACAAAATCATCTAAAGGCATCATGTAGGTAACAGACGTGTGGGGAAATTGTGATACGACAGGTATATTAGCACCTGCCCCTAAGCCGTAAAGGTCCCGCACAATGAGAGGCATGCTTCTAAATATTTTGGTAGTCCAAAGGGGATCCCCAACTCAATGACCTGAATGGAATCCAGTCGGTATATCAAAAGTGTCAACAACAAGATCTCATGATGAATTCATCTAGAGAATACATCTCTCGTACCCAGGAAGTGTGCAGAAAGCCTCTAGAGAATCAGAAATACGCCGAAATTTTTCTAAAGAGTCAGTTCTTTCCACTTGTGGAGTTACAATGTTCTAGACCTCGCTCTGTTGAGGTGATCCCTCTAGTGAATTAGGAGGAAAAGATTGATAACCCTCCAGATATTCCGGGGGTATTCCTTGCATCCTATGTGAACGATGTGGAGGGTCAATGTTGGTCGAACCAAATATTTTATGGAAAAAATCTATGGAAACTAAAGAAAAGAAACAACATACACTAATCAAATCTAGGAATCAAACCAATCAAACAAAACCTTCTCTCGATGGTCGTACTAGTTGGTGATGAAATCCAACGTCGTGTGACCAAGTCAAGAAGGGGCTAGGATATGAGCAAGTGGAACAGTTATGATGGCGACTTGCTTAACGGACTTATGCCTTGGTGCAAGGTTCCACGTAGTAATTGTGGATTTACCCTCCAAGGAGCCCGAGTGAGTTTGACCACTGTCTGTTCTAGGTACAACAAAGACTTTACTTCACCGTCACCTTGTGTAAAGACCCTAAATATTATGGCTACTAAGGACACCAACTCGTATTCATCCCCTGAGAGGGTACAATTGACAGTCCAGGCCAAATGTATGGGTAGGATAACAAGTCCGAAATCCTTCGAGAGAACTGAGGACAAGTGGACCGGTAAAACTCCAGAGGACCCCAAACAGATTCAGAATTCACGAAGCATTGAGACCAAATCAAGACAGTTGAACCTCAAGAAGAACCCCCAAAATACTATATGACTACTATGAATGAATGAACCATGGAGGGATAGTCTCTTTAACTCTCTTGAACATGACCTTGTGTGTAACACCTGTGTGAGAGGGGGATCCCAGAAAGCTTATACGGAAATTGGATTTTCTCTCCCTATCGCAAGATGCTGATGTGTGTTTTGAATTCTTTGGAGAGTTGTACTCACAACCTAATCCAAAGTGCTAATCCTAGTCTAATGTTGGTGGAGGATTCTAAAAATAAAAGTTCTAGATCAATTTTAATTAGCATTGATTTTGCAGTTTTTCTTTACTCAAGGGTGTATGAGAGTGAAACTGATGATATTATGACTCAATTCCCAAAAAATGCATAAGAAATGATAAACAATATTTTCTTTCAATGAATGTCTATTTAAGGGAAGGAGAAAAAAATTATTTTCACTGTCAGACACTAAGATGCAGTAACCTCATGTAATTGTTTCTCAATCAAGAATCCAATATAATGCTAAAATATTTAGAAATTCGTTCTAATATCCAAAAACCAATTGCAAAAAAATATATTTTTGTTTAAATGTGAATGATAATCAACTTGGTGTAAATCTTCCTATGTCAATCAGACTTCAAGATCTATGAGATTTAAGAAATCAGAAGCAAACTTCACATAAACAAAACACACTCTCATTACCCAGTGGAGTCGCCAACTTCTGTTACAGGAAAATCCCCCTACGGACAGGTGGATTCCCTCTTGGACCCTAAATCTCTAAGATCAAGATAGAAAGGTGCTAACTTTGGTTGCTGACATCCCTTTAAACCTAGCTAAGCTAATCTATAGAGAAGAGGAAGAAGATATACCTTTTTTACGATGTTTGTACTCACCCATTCCAAGTTGAGTTGTGATCCTCAAACTCTTCAACAAGTCCTGGAATCCAATCAAGGACAAAGCATGCTTCCTATTATACTATGATTAGTTTGAAACTAGATCTATACATTAAAGACAAGTTCATGTAGGTATACACAATCTCGAAGGAAACAAGCCAAGCACATGTATTAATGAGAACTCAATAGAGATACTTACAGACCTTTGATGAAGCTACAACAACCTCTCCAAGCTCTCCATGTCCAACCCCTTGCTCAAATTATCCACAAACAAAATGACTATGCTTCACTAATTATCTCCCTTATGAGATCATAAGTTTGAATCCTTCAATGTCTCCTCTCTTTACCATGAGGAGGCCTCCTTATATAGGCTTGGAGAGGCCTAACCACCTTAGAGATTATTGGGATAGGTTGAGGATATTTCTCCATCATTTGTGGATCCTCCCTAAGATACATCCTTGACCTCAGATTCGAATCAAACTAACTTCAGAGATAAGGGGGATCTTCCCCTGATTTTCTCAACAGCAAAACACTCCCCCAAAATGGTGCACAGAGTGCTACAACACTCCGCCAAAGGAGGGCAAGGAGCACTAGCACTCCCTGCTAGTGGGTAGGGGAGCACTGCCCTTCAAAATTCATTTTTAATTGGTCTTTCTCAAGGCAATGGCATTGTACTCTTTGTCAAATGATTTATCCTTCTTTAACTAGTCTCTGAGGGTGTCATCAAGTGTTCCTTGTGATGTCATTCGAGACACAACATAGGAAAGATGAAAGTATGATGTTTGTGACACTTACGACACTTGCGGCCAAAATGCGACAGTTGTAATGATGACCATAGGTCATCATTAAAGTGAGTAATTTTGATGTGTAACAGTTTCTCACAATGTTTTTGCCCAGTTTTCACCCAACATCCTTGTTGGATTTTTGTTCCTTAGTCATGGATCCCTTGTTAATTGCACAACGATATTTTATTTATTAGACAGCAGTCGCATAATCATTAAACTTGGGAATGAAAAATGAATTTAACAATTGTACGACAAAGGTTTTTTTTACCTATTTGTGACTGCGATTTGAATCTTCAGACAACGTTTTTATTTACTTATTCGTGACTGTGATTTGAATCTTCAGACAACATTTTTTTTTACCTTGAATGCCTATGTTTTTACTCTTGAACAACAACAAATTTATACTTGAATGCCTTCGTATTTACTATTTAAGTGGGGGGCATGTTTTACTGTGTAAAGGGCAACGATTTCGCTGTGAAAACGGTGGTGATTCTTGTTGGAGCCTCCTTTGTTTTTTAGCCATTTTTAAATTTTATATCTTAATTCTTGAAATCAAAATTTGGTTTTTGTATTTTCCTTTATTTTCCCCAAAGTCTTAGAAGTCTCATCACGCAAGCAGTGACGGTTATCATACTCTTAAGGCAAGGATTTTTTAATTTTTTTTATCGTTTAAACGAGTCTCTCCTTTTTACCTCGGGATGTCGCATGTCGGAAGTTATAGATCACATAGTTTACAAGTACCGATGGGCGAAACGACGAAAGAGTTTTAAATTTTTTTACCCAAATCAGTACCGAGAGTAAAGATACTCGAAAACACAGTTAAGCATCATCAGGATTTCGTGTCTCAGATTTCGCTAGCTCCAAATGTCTTACCATCATAACCTCAATAGCCGAAACCACGAGATTCTTGTCTAAGTAACCCGGGTTAATGTTAAAGGTAAAAAGTTTAGCCGCGGTTAAGCTATGTCGGAGGTTCACAACTTGGTATGTTTTCCCTCAAAAGCTATACCTTCGAAGCCTCGAGTCACGAAGTCGCGATATAAATAAAGACACAATTAATTAAACACTTAATCTAGTTTTATCTTTTATTAACCAAAGCTAATTATCACAATTTCAGGTTTTGGAGGTTTAAAGGGTTAAAGTGAAAACTCTCGATGAGGTGAATGCTGAAAGATTAATTAAGTTTTAAAAAAGGGCCTGATTAATTAAGCTAAGCCAACTTTTCCAGTGTTTTAATACAAAAATTAATATGCATAGTCTACGAGGCAATTTTAAACTTTCCTTGCACCAACTTGCATTACGAACTGTCAAAATCTATAACATTAATTGGAAATGAAGCGAATCGACAAGTAAGGATTTGGTTTTTATTGCTAAATTTATATTTAAGAATGATTTGACCATTCTGTTCCTAAGGACGACCTAGTTTTAAATGGTCAAAGACATGGATCTTTTAGTTGTTGTCACAAATTTCATTTCTATTCTACGCAGAGCAAAATTTTCTCAAACGAACTAATTTCTGTATGTATACATATTTTTATCGCAGGAGATCTAAAGTAGAATCCCCCGCCATGGCCCCGCGAAAACCGTCTAAAGCCACTGTTGAGGTTTTAGGACAAGCTGAAGACAATGTTTCTGATACTTCACCTCAAAGTGTCGACTCTGTCAGGACCTGGTCATATATTTCTGAGGTTCTACAATCTGAATTGGTAGATGGTTCAGATGATTCTAGTGACAATGAAAAAGATGACCTGAGCACCAAATATAAGATCGTCATCCAGGCTGAAATGCATAAAGTAACAGCTAGGCCACGTCTGCTCCCTTACTACGATATGGTCCGGCGGGCATTAGACCATGTAGATATACCAACCAGAACCATCGTCAATAAGTAGAGAGTTACTATTGGGACTTTCAGACCCGAACAATTGCAGGCTATGTACAAGTTGCCTACTGTGTCAGACTTTACATACAATGCTGAATTCCTAGAGAATTTTAAACAGAAGGAATGTGTGCAATACGACAAGAGTATGTCCGACTTGATCAAATATTGGGTTTCACACCCTGGGAAGTTCATGGCAGACAGTAATGGTGTATATTCAATATCTTCTCTGGAACCACAGTTCAAATATCTAGCTATGATGACCTGCATATTATATGGGAGAGAGGACACCACACATTTTTTCCTTCAGTGGCTACCTCTAATTCAAACAGTCGTCGAAGGTTGTTCCTTCGACTGGGCTAAACTACTATCTGATAGTTTGGCCAGTCGAGTTACAGAGTATCGAGCATAGAGGGAGAGAAGAAAGATCGCTTCATTCTTTATGTCCACATATATCATGGACACCATGTATTTTCTGACACCTTTTCTCTTAATGAGTTGGAGTTGGACTCCATCAGAGGCTGAGCCCATCCACATCTACCATTCAAAGCTATGGGAAAACAAAGCTTTAGATTTTGTGTATGAAATATTTAACTGGGTAATGGTACCACTAAATGTCACTATCTTCGGCCACCCACCACCCAGGATCTCAGACAGTATCGCGGTAAATCTGAGCAGTATAGCCGACTCATATGTGGAAGCAGAATTTTCTTATCTCAGGGTTTTCGACACTTCTGTTCCTCCGCATGCCTTACCATTATTCATACCTGATAGGCTGGCTTGTCATGAGATTTCCAGGAAAACCGTAATCGATGGTGTAAGAAAGGAACTTAAGGGGTATTCTAAGAAGGTATGGCCACCTTTTCCTATTCATTTAAATTCCTATTCTTTGTTAGATTTCGTACATGCTAAAGTTGAGGCAGTAGCCCTAGAAGACTTGAAATTGGTTCAGGTCAAATTCAAGAAGCATGATCCACATAGGGTTGTAAGTAATCAGTTAGCTAGTTGCGGTCTTAAAAGGTTCGAGCACAGAAATTCATCCTTGAATGACATTTTTCGAGGCACGAGATCTTATGCCAAGGTATTGGCTCGGATACAAGCCCTGGCACCTGAAGAGAGGGCCGATGTTTTAAAATTCCAAGAACATCAGTGGAGTTGTCCTGCCCTAGTATTGCGGGGTGATAATCCAATAACAACAGAGGAGCAGCAAAAAGAAGCCAAAGGCTCCAAATATTCAACACTCAGTTAAGAAAAACACCAGGATAGGGGAGAGAAAACTGGGAGCCCGAAACCAGAAATGAAAACTCTCGATCCGTCGAAAAAGATGACTCCAGTAGCCACTCCAGGCCAATCATCTAAGAAAATCAAAAATCCCATCGCCTCCATTACTCCCTTATAGTCAACTAAAGGAAACATAGATGCAGGGTGGATTTTTAATGAAGAATTGAGACCTATAAGGATGGAAGAGCTCCCTCCAAATGAGTTATTTTTTGATAAAAAGAGAAAAATTGTGGTAAAAATAGAATTCTATCAAGAAGCAGGATCAACGGCCAAAAAATTTAAGGTGTTGACCGACGGGAAAGATATGAAGAAAGAAGAATTTGCGACATAAATAGACAGAACATTAGGGGCGTTTGCTATGGCAAACCAATTTTTCGTCGGGGTTTTGAAAAATCAGCTGAAGCGAAAAAATCGCCTCATCAAAACCTTAGAAGCTAAACTAACCACAACAGAGGAAGCTGCCAAGGACCAGGTGAACACGGGAATAGAACAAGCAAGAATGGATGATAAAAAGGAAATTGAGCTGCTCAAAGCTAAGCTTGAACAAGCAAAGCTGGTAGCTTAGACCAGTCAAATATAGGTAGGCCAACAAAGAGACTTGATAGGGAAGCTTCATGTTAGATTAGAGTTCACCGAAAGCCAAGTTATAAATATCAGGATATTCCAATCCCAGGCTATGGAGATTCGGAGCAGAGTTTCTGCAGCGCAGCGAAGTTTACTTGCCAAGGTAGAGATGATTTGGGACAACTGCCTGCTTATTGATCAAGTATTGGAAAACTTATCTGTCAAAGAGAGAGAAGCTGGAGCATCTTGGGCTGCATTTCAAGAGGTTGTAGTAGCTACAACAAATAGGGAAGCGACAAATAGTTTCAAGTTTTCCATTTCAAAACAGACTCGAGGTAATATTTTGTTGAAAGAATGGGAGCGTAGTATATCAGAAGGTAAATTGCAAGCCAATAAGGTAAGGAAATCCTGTGAAGAGGCTTTCTGTTCTATAGATGGAAATCTGTTAGGCACTGATAGCGAGAGCAATGCTAAGACACTGAACCAATTGAATATGGAGAAACTCTCACTTGATATAAAGGAGAAAGAAGAAAGAGATTCGGTCGAAGTCTCACAAGTAACTCTTGGATATATAGTCCAAATAGATAAATGGATTATTAAACCAAGTGTGCGATTGTGCACTATCGACACCCTAGACCGACAGATGGAAGAAAGGTTACCACAATTAGTCAGAGATTGTTATATTTTTTAGGCCAATTGTTAAGAGGAACCTTCTAGGTTGATATCTTGGTTGGTGGAAAAATGTGTCACTTGTACTGAGCATGCAAAGGGGCAGGATTCTAGAGCCAAATAAAGACAGAGATAAAGAAATGAAATGATTGATCTCCTTCTTGTTGTAACTGAAAATCCTGGAACGATTGAGATTCCATCATATGTAAATCTGTATAAATATACAATAGAAGGAAGGAACAAAGGCTAGACCTTTTCAGGTAGATTGTAATAGAGATTTTCTCCCTTGAGATTTAATACAAAGAAAATCTAAAGATTCTTGATTCCGTCATGACTGTGTTATGAGTTTGTTTCCTTGTATTTCATATTCAATTTCATTTCATATATGTATATGATGAATGTTTCACTATAACTTAGTGCAACCTCTATTATAGTGAATTAATTTTAGTTTTCTATATTGTTTACCATTTTTCCTCTGTACCGACTATCGGCAGGTATAAGACCAGTGAACACTTTATATTTCTGTATATATTTTATGCTTCATCATGTTATTTCTTTATCTTTTTCTTCCTCTATTTACAAGTGAGATTCTCCCTTGATAGGAGCCTTACATGATAGACAACTTAATGTTTTCTTACACCTCATACACATTTATTAAAATATAACTCAGTTACAGGAAAGGGCCATTGATTTGCACCCTATTTTCACTACCGGAGCTATAAACTCTCCTTTATACGACCGAAATCGAGACAACATATAAAAAGTTTTAAGATTTTCTTATCATTTTGTTCCTCTATGAGTGTCCCTATGATAAGACAGCCTAATATTGAACCCAGACTATCAGATCAAACACATATTGCCTTGAATATTTTTGATACTATTATTAAAACAACCACTACCTGGGTAGAACTTGAACGTTCGTGGGCAGCGATTGAAAGGGACATAAACATCCAGGAACAGTTGGAAGCTAGACAACAACTTAGAAATCAGCCTTAGCTTCCCTTGTCGAAGATTGACATTTCTTCCTTCTATACCCCTTACTCAATTTTGGATGCCTAGATAGTGTACTTCTAATATTTAAGTACAGACTCTGGAACAATATCTTTTTGGCGCCGTTGCTAGGGACCGAAGTTATGAAATCTTTTTCCCTAGGAAAATGACATTTTTCGTTGAAAGTGTCACCCTTTGATAGTGAACAAAGAGTGCACACCTTTCAAAGGCTTTCTAATCTTTCACTTGGTGACTCCATGTTTAGTAAGCTGGCATTCGGTCGAAGGAATACCAGGAAAAACCCGAATGGTAAACAGACCACACCCGTTACCGATCCTGAGAAGATTTTGAAGGCGAGAGGCTCTCTTAAGCCGATCCCTGCAGTCCATCATCTTAAATACCCACAACTGAAGACCAAGAGTTATTCTAAACCTTCAAATTCATGCAACCCTCTTTTCAACACTAAGGATCTAACATCAAACTGCTCTGAATTTAGAAGTGAAACTCGTCCGATAACCTTCGTAGTACACAAAGGAAAAATCCCTGTAGAAAATTCATCTGCAGTCGATATATCGTCAACTCTTTAGTTAAATTTCATGACCTCACCCAGTCTCAAAGAATATTTCACACATTTAGTTCCCACACTCGTTGCTTCTCCTGATTACATCTCTTGCAAGTTCGACGATCCAAGCCCTCGCATCCCTTACCAATCATCCTTGGATTTTTCATCCCACGAAGAAAGTAAAGATTCACTTTTAATATTCCAAAACCTCCTTTACAAATTTCGACTAATAACGATGGCAACTGCCAGAGGGGGAGGTGGAGGGGTTGTCAGAGGAGGTGGTGGGGGTCCTCCTGGAGGAGGAGGTGGAGGTGCTCCTGGGGGAGGCGCTGGAGGTCAAGGGCCTGCCCCCCCTCCCAGAGTGTTTTCTAAAGTGGCAACAAGATACGCTCCTTTGGTATTGTCCGTTCCTCTGCACGACCTTCCCGAAAATTATATAAAAAATTTACCAAAATTCACTGGGGAAGGATATTTGACCACAACCGAACACATAAATTTCTTTGATCAATTCACAGACATCCTAGGTCAAGTCCAAACTTGGTTTCAGAGTCTACCTACAGGATCTATCTTGTCCTATGATGCCTTGGAAGATGCTTTCCTTAGACAATGGGGAGAAAGAAAGGACCACCTATACTATTTAACCGAGTTTGGGTCTTTAAGAAAAAAGAATTCAGAAACAGTTATGGAGTTTATTCAAAGATTCAACAAGTTGTATAACAAAATCCCAGCCAAGGTTAAACTGTCCCAACCCGCAGCCAAAGTAAATTTCGCGGGGCCTTTTGAACCAGATTTTGCACTTCTTTTACAGGAAATAAGGGGAGCTACTCTAAACCGAATGCAAGATGACGCTGTAGAAATTGAGTTAAATATGATGGCTTCTGGTAAGTTAAAAAATAAAGTAGAATCGGGAAACTGAGAAACTAGATTCTTTAAAGAACAAGCAGGGCCATCAGGGTCTAATAGATACACATATGACAAAGTAGACGATATGGATAGGATAATTAAGGAGTTGTCTAATAAGATATCCAGGATGGAGCTAGAACAGGCGAAAGTCGATTCTTTTGCCAAAAAGGATTTCAGGAGGAATCCCAATTCCCCAAACCAGCAAAGACAGATAAAAAAAAAGATAAAAAAATACAAACTCCCCTAAAGAATGAAAATTTTATAGGAGGGAATGATCTCCAAGATTTTGGAGATTTAGATGATGATGTCACAAACTTGGGTGATGACTGAACACAACCTTATCTGACTAGAGAGGATTATGAAAAATCTCTAAACGCTCAACAATCGTCTATTAAAGGTGAAGAAAGAGATTATACTGACCTCTGTAGTTATCAAGAAGAAACCGATATGATAATTTCTTAGGTCCAACCTAGGTATAGCTTGAGATCTAAGAGTAAGCCCATTTCAACTACTCAACCTAAGAAAATTCTCCCAAGAGGTCAAACTTATGAACCTACCCCGAAAGAAACCGTGTTACCTAACAACAAAGTGAAAGTAGTAAATGCGCAAGAACCCGAAGTGGAGAAGGTTGAGACTCAAACAGAGGAAACTGAAGCAACTAATACAAATATACCTTTAACTAAGATCCTGAGTAATAAAGCAGTCCAGACAAATAAGTTGGAAAATAAGGATTCACAAGTCCCAACTAGAGAAACAGACAAGGTGAGTGGAGTTTTCAGTTTCGAAAATGAGATAAATAAAATTAAGACACCAATTCCTCTAGTAGAGTTAGCAAAAAACCCAGTTTATCGAAAGCAGATTACCAAAGTGATAGGCATTTCAGAGCTAGAAAGCCAATATGATGTTTTGAACCTAGAAGATGATAAGCCCAACATCACTTTTGGTCCACATTTTGAAGGAGCCAAAGACATTGTTGCTCCCTTTTATATCACCTTAAACGTGTACGATCAACTGCTACATAATTGCATGCTAGACTCTGGAGCCTCACATAACATGATGCCTAAAATTATTATGGATAGTTTGGGCCTCCATATCACTAGACCTTACGGAGGTCTTTACTCATTTGATTCGAGAAAAGTTAAGTGCATGGGAATGATAAAGAATTTAGTAGTCACCCTGGCACAGGTCCCAGTTAAGAGTGTCTTGATAGATGTGGTCATTGTTGATATTCCCCCCAAGTACGGCTTACTGTTGTCTAGGTCATGGGGAGCCAAGCTAGGGGGTTCTCTACAACTGGATATGACGTACACCACAATTCCTGTGTTTGGTGGGAAATTTACTTGATTGTACAGGGAGATGAGGTTAGCATATATAGTAAGTGACCCTCAAAATCCAAACAATTTCCCTATTTACATTGTAGATCAAGATTTAGGAAATTGTATCTTATCTTTTGACAATGGTTTAGATGGTTTCACAGAGGAAAACGATATATAGCATGAAGATTTAGGTAACATGACCAGGTATATGTGTAGCACCGGTATCTGGAAGATGTTTTTTGACGATGCCTTGTCATACGAAGGAGTTGGTGCAGGAGTGCTTTTTGTGGCACCCGAAGAAAGGTTTGTTGTCCCTTTTTCTTATAGACTACAATGGGATATAGATTATACTAACAATGTATGTGAATATGAAGCCTTGGTCTTAGGATTAGAGACTACCAGGAAGCTAAAAA
This sequence comes from Picea engelmannii, assembly GCA_009831015.1. Classification (NCBI taxonomy): domain Eukaryota; kingdom Viridiplantae; phylum Streptophyta; class Pinopsida; order Pinales; family Pinaceae; genus Picea; species Picea engelmannii. The sequence continues at coordinate 528,131 of ML780772.1, read as the reverse complement.
TAAAAAACCTAGAGGTATACAAAGATGCGGAGTTGATATTCAAACAAATAAATCGGCAATACCAGGCCAAACATCCCAGATTAAGATCATACAAAAATTGTGCCTAGGATCTAATGGAAAACTTTTTCTCATCTGCAAATGTCCACTTCATCCCCTGCACAGAAAACTTACAGGCTGATGCATTAGCTAAAGTAGATTCAACTTTCACTCCTCCTACAACCTTTAAATTGAAGTATCACATAGAGATAAGACACATACCATCTATACCGGATAATATCCAGCACTGCCAGGTTTTTGAGGATGATGACCAAATTAAGAAGTTTCTTGAAGCAATAGGCAAATTTTCCGAAACTGACGTAGATCAAGAAAATCAAAATGAACCTATATGGATCATGCAATAAGGAGAGGACCCTCATGATTTCCAAGACAAAATCGCAAATCATCGCATGTTGGTCCTAAAAAATAACCAGATTTCGAAAGGACTGATCCCTCTGGAAAGACTGTTTGATCAAAACAACATACCTGCAAAATCCACCTTACAACCCCAACCAAAAGAGGTTGAGGACTGTGAAATAAAAACCAAAGAAGAGTCTAGGATGGTTAAAATATCTAAACTCCTCCCCCCTGAAATAAAAGGCAAGTATAAGGACCTACTCAGATAATTTAAAGACGTTTTCGCCTGGTCTTATGACGATTTAAGAACTTACGACACTACCGTGATCGATCACAAGATACCTCTAAAGCCTGGGGTCAAACCCTTTAGACAAAATCTTATGCAGATCAACCCCTTTTTATTGCCTGTGGTCGAGAGAGAAGTGAAGAAGCTTTTAGAGGTGAACATTATAGTACCTTTGAGATATTCTGACTGGGTGGAAAACCTGGTCCCGGTCAAAAAAAAGAGTGGGGAAATTAGACTGTGCGTGGATTTTAGAAATCTAAATAAGTCCTCTCTTAAAGACAACTATCCACTGCCTAAAATGGATCACATTCTAGAAAAGGTAGTTGGGGTGAACAAAATGTCTATGATTGACGGTTTCTCTGGATATAACCAAATTTCCATGAATGAACAAGATAAAGAAAAAACAACTTTTAATACCCCTTGGGGTACATTCATGTATGATAAAATGCCTTTCGGTTTGATAAATGTAGGAGCCACGTTCCAACGCGCTGTGGACATCACTTTCATCGGAGAGAGGGATAAGTTCGTAGTCATCTATCTTGATGATCTGACAGTTTTCTCCAAATCCGACAAAGAGCATTTGGTACATCTTAAACAAACATTCGAAAAATGCCGCAGGTTTGGTCTGTCCTTAAATCCCAAGAAATCAAACTTTTCCATGCAAGAAGGTAAACTTTTGGGTCATATTGTATCTAGGGATGGAATTAAGATTGATCCTAAGAGGGTTGAAGCGATAGACACTATAAACATTCCTAGGAATGTAAAAGAAATTCAATCTGTCTTAGGAAAAACAATTTTTTTACGAAGATTTATCCCAAATTTTGCTGAAATTGTAAAATTGATCATAGATATTCTGAAAAAGAACAACAAAGTAAAGTGGACAATAGAGGCCAAACCATCATTCGCACACATTAAGAAAGTCATAGTCGAGGCACCTGTGTTGGCAAGCCCCGATTATCTAAAATAATTTCTTATTTTCTCATTTGCCTCCGAACACACGATTGCTACGGTGCTCCTCCAAAAAAATGAAGAGGGTTTCGAGCAACTGATCACCTTTTTCATCAAGAGCCTTAGAGACGCAGAACTTAAATACAATATAATATAAAAACAAGTGTATTCCATGGTAAAATAATTGAAGGCATTTAGAACATATGTATTACACTCCAAGATAATTGCGTACATGCCTACCAGTTCTGTGAAAGATATTTTGGTACAACCAGACAACAATAGGAAAAGAGAATGATGGCTTGCCAAGATTCAAGAATTTGACCTGGAAATCAAACCTACTAAACTGATAAAGGGACAAGGTGTGGCCAAACTTTTGTCTTAATCAAATCTCAGAGCTCTGGATATAAACTACCTGCAGGAATGTGAGGAAGACATGAACATAAATGAGCTTGATGAGCGAACAAATAAAATTAAGATCGAAGAGAAGTTCATATCAGCAGAATGGGACAGAAACATAGTATCCTACCTACTGACTCTAAAATTACAGAGTGAACTATTGCCATCAAAATCTAGGACTTTAAAGCTTCATGCGGTTAAGTATTGTATTGCCGAAAATCAACTGTATTGGAAAGACCCACTCGGTTTCTTGTTAATCTGCTTAGTCGAATCGGAAACAGAACGGGTTATAAGTGAATTTCACGAAGGAGTGTGTGGAGGACATCATGCTTGGAGGGCCACAACTTACAAAATTCTGAGGGATGGATATTACTGGCCAAAACTTTTCTCAAACGTTAATGCCAAGGTACGAGCCTATAACCCTTGTCAACTATTTGCAGGTAAACATAAACTCCCGACGCTACCTTTAGTTCCGGTCAAAACTGAAGCCCCTTTTCAACAATGGGGGATAGATTTTATAGGCAATATTAATCCACATTCTAGCACCCAACACAAGTGGATCTTAACTACCACAGACTACTTTACTAAATGGGTGGAAGCTATTCCAACCAAAAGGGAAACTGACTCAGTGGTAATAGATTTCTTAGAAGACAATATTTTGTCAAGATTTGGCTGCTCCTAAAAGATAGTCACAGATAATGCCCGAGCTTTCAAATCTATGGCTATGATCAACTTCTTCCAAAAGTATAATATCATTCTTGGCCATTCCACAACATATTACCCCCAAGGAAATGGACTAGTCAAGTCATCTAACAAGAGCCTGATCAATATAATTAAGAAAATGTTGGATGAAAACAAAAAGTCTTGGCATCTGCATTTAAAGTACGCCTTGTGGGCGAATTGCATAGGAACTAAAAATTATATCAACATTTCCCCTTTTCAGATGGTATATGGGACAGATGCATTGTTACCTATAAATTTAGTGCTCCCTGTGATGAAATTATGGCAAGATCAGAAAGAAGAACCTAATCATGTCACCAGGAGGATAAACCAACTAATCGAGGTTCAACAACACAGGGTCAAAGTAGATGAAAGGTTGCAAAAGTACCAAGATGGCATGAAGGCATTATTCGACCGTAGGGCAAAGGACAAAGATTTTCTCTCAGGTGATTTAGTATTAAGGTGGGATGCAAGGAGGGAAGAAATAGCGAAACATGGTAAATTCGATCACCTCTAGTATGGGCCATTCAGAGTCTTGGCTCTCGAAGGAAAAAATTATTTCCTACTAGAAAATCTAGATGGTGAAATCCTCAATGCCCCTGTCAATGGGCGTTATCTGAAGCATTATATGACATAAGCAGCCATAAAAAAAAATTAAAAAAAATGTGTATATTTATATATAGAATTTTTTACACACACAC
>ML780772.1:509956-524610 GCA_009831015.1 Picea engelmannii | reverse complement strand
TATATATATATTTCATTACGCATTGCTATTTTGATTTTCTTTTCTTTTCGTAATTTTTCGACACCTTTCAAAAGGCCTTGATAACCTTCATATTTACCTTTTTACAGGATTCTAGCTGCAAACTAAACGAGCAAGAGGAGTAAACAGAAAGTCGTGTATCGAAAAATAAATTGGCTTAAACAGATGATAAAAAAGATTTTTGATAGTTTGGAAAGAAAATGAAACAGTAAGATAAAGGTGAGAATTCCTAAAAGACTTGTTTTGAAGGGCTCTCAAAAGAAACCAAGATAACCCCATAAGAATATGACAATATCATCTGAAATAATAAATAAAGGAACATTTCCATGGTTAAGCATTTACGAAAGAATAAGACGAAATGAATAAGTCACCCAAAGTAAAGCACCCCCGAAAAAGATTTTCAAGAGTCAGTTTTGATTTTTGACCCTTGTTTTTCAGTTCTTAGATCTCTATCTGTCACCCTTTTCTATTTTCGGGTTTACCTTTTGAAAAGCCAACATCTTTCTGGTTTCACATACGTAGAGAGAAGAGATTACGTTTTAACCTTGAAAGATTCAAAGCAGATTGTGAAAAGTAAGCTGGTCTTCACAACTTCTCGGTCCCTTACTAAACAAAGTGATGCTTAAGGGATCCTAACTTTTCTAGGTTTTTCAACAGTTTCGGAGGATTGAGGCTTGCTCAAATAGAAAACTCCAAAAAAATGATTTTTCCCTTTCTCCCTGTGAACAAAGGTGTTGTGAAAGTTAAGGGAAGGTTGGTACCGAGTAATCAAAGTAAGTTGGTAGACCTATAATGAAAAATATTACATAGATATCAGCCTTCATACAAACTGATTGCCCCCACTTCGCGCTGTAAAAAAGAAAATTATAAGACAGGTGGTGAAAGGAAATTCAGAAATGATTTCCCTCGTCTTAGCATTTAAATGCATAAATATGTTCCGAAGTGGTGAAAGGAAATTCAGTAAAAAGGGCCAGATAACTTCACTGGGGTACTGAACAGGCTCGCTGGCAGTGAAGCAATATCTGATATATTTGTAAGGATGTTATACATGAATATCACTTTGCTCTGGTAACCAATTTTTTCAAAACCTAATCTACATCCCAAGTTTAGACAGGGCTTCCTGATTAAAAACATATAATTTGTAAACGAATAGAGTCATCCATCAAGGAGTTGGATGCGCGCCAGAGGTGAAAAGTCATGACGTGATTGTTTGGGTCCTCTCCCACTTTACCATCGAATTTAGGGGTGTCCGATGGTAGCTTGGCTGGTATAGCGGGCCATTGGGCAGAGTGACAGATTGGATCATTTAAAATCCTCGACAAATCTGGGAGGTCCAAAGTGGCCAAGAAGGGTAAGTGTCTATTCACATGCGGGTACTGGTGGCTTTGGGGAGGGAGTCCCGTTGGTAAACTAGTGGGACCATAAGTAGTCTGCATATAATGCGAAGACCTAGGCAGATTCAGTGGTTTTTGTGGAGGAAAGTAGCTCATGGGATTGTATCCTTGAACAGGGACATGAGTTTTAGAATTCGAGCCCCAAATAGGATTGGACGTACCTAGATATGGTTGGCCTATACTAGGGGGTATAACAGATATAGCTGGAAGATGTTGCCCCCCAATCGATTGAGGATTATGTTGTATCATATGGTTCCAATACTGGGCCAAGGATGTAGGTATGTTTTGTCCATAGGGTGGGGTCAGTGGGGGTTGTCCTCCAATCGGGGGTTTTGTTTCAATTGGAATTTGTGTTCCAATAGGAATTTTCCCTACAAGGGGGTTGATTCAAACCTCCTTGGTGAAATTGTCTACCAACAGGAATCTGATAATTTGGTGTGAATGATGGAATAGTGCCACTAGGATTAGTGCCATTGATAGAGGACGAAAAAGGTCCTCCAAAAAGGGGTTGATGAAGTGTCGGAATGAAGCCGGGAGGAGAGTGCCCAGAAGAAGAGGGACCACCAGGAGTTCCGGATGGGGTTTGCATAGGAGTGGGAATAGAAGCATTCAATGCATGGTATCTGGGTGGAAGCATTGGGGTGACACTGGGCAAGAGTGGTGTGCCAATGGGGGCTTGACTAGCCACTGTAATCCCGGTGTGAATACTCGTAGTATCTGTGTAATGGACCATTTCTAAAGGGATAGTCAAGATGTGGTCAGATCACGGAGCTTCTGTACCAAGAAAATAATAAGCAGTAGTAAAAGGTACTGCGTCTAGTTCAGAGGTTTTAGGGAACGTAGGTGAGATGGTGATTTCAACGCCTGATCCTGCACCAAAAAGATCCCATCTAAAAGTGCCAGTAGAACAAAAACGATCTTGGCCCTCAAGTCCTGGAAAGGGTCTATTCGGTGATCCAGAAGACACAACAACTAAGTCTTTGGAAGAATTCACTCGCATTATATGTCTCTCAGAATCAGGGTGAAGTCAAAAGTCCTCTCAAGAATTGGTAATTCGGAACCATTCTAGAGAGTCAGTTCTTTCCACTTGTGGAGTGGTGACATATTGGACTTCACTCTGTTGAGGAGAGTCCTCTGGTGAGATTGTAGGCAGGGGTTGAGAACCTTCCAGATTTTTTGGAGGTAAGCCCTGCATTCTACGTGAATGACGTGGAGGGTCTATTGTGAACAAGTTACAAACTTACGAAGAAAACCCTGTGGTCAAATTGGGTAAACAAACAACATGCACTAGTAAACAAAATCTAGGAAACAATACCAAGAAAACAAGACCTTCTAATTCTGAAGTCACTAGTTGGTGATGAAATCCAACGTCGCAACAACGAGATGAGAAGGGGCTGGACTAGGGTGTAAAAGTTACGCTGATGCAAGCTCCCACACATAATTGTGGGTATACCCTCCAAGGAGCCCGAGTGAGTTTGGCCAATGTCGATTCCAGGTACCATGAAGACTTGCCCCTTCACAGTCACCTCGTGTAAGACCCTAAGAAGATAAGACACTAAGGTTACCACCGATAACAATAAATCCTGGGGGGATATTCGACAGTCCGATCCACATGCAAGGGAAGGGTATCTAGCCTGAAATCAACTCAAGAGGCTTCCACTCATCATTGTGGGTATGCCTCCAAGTGAACCCCATAATACGTGCAATCTCTACACCAATATCAACGAAGCAGGGTGAGTAACTCTGTCGATATCAATGCGAACTTGTGTGAGAAGGGCTTCTCAAGACAAAATTTTGTAAATGGCTTCGCTGATGGTGCTAGCCGTAGTACTCAGAACTTTGTTTCTACTGCATGGGCAATTTAGGTCCGTACAAATGAACTTGTCACTTTACGAGGTGTGTGCCTCGGCTGTGCAACCAACAATATTGTAGAGTATAGCTTCATTATCAAATTATTAATTGATGCTATCTCGCTCGGTATCCATCACTTGGTTGTGCGACTCAATTCATAGCTTGTAGTACTACAATTAAGTAATGTCTATGCTATTCGAAGTCCTACTTTGTTACGGGTGTATTTGCGAATTCGCCGCTTGGAATGTTATTTTGATTATATTGAGTATCAGCATATTCCTAGATGTCTAAATACATTAACTGATGCATTAGCTAACTATGTATTAGATAGACATTTGGGTCATTTATAAATCGATCACATCAACTTTCACACAACACAAGATAAACCGATAGAAGCCGTATGTATATATAACTATCAAAATGTTTTTTACAAAAAAGTTCTGTCCGCGGACCAAAATTTCAAAATTTGAAGCTCATAGCTTCTACAAAGTGACTTCATGGATGACGTTCATGGTAACACATGACTGCCTGGGCAACCCTATGAAGCAGTTGGCCAATGGACTCTGAAACCCCCACCGTATGACGCTGATAACGTCACGGAACCTCTCCAAGAGGCATGTTTGGAATGTCTACAGTCAAACCCTTTAAGTTTTGTTCCACTTCTTCATAATCTTCAGTGTCCCATCGTGGCACTAGAGCCACCTCTCCTCATCGTTGAATAGGAGAAGTACCAGGTGGTCGATAAGGCCCCACGTCTGTATCATTAAAAAAGAAGTTTTGTAATTAGACCTTGGACAAACATAAAAACATTTGCATATGATAAAATTCACAAAAACATTGAAAAAGTAAAAAATGTGTACTTCTTACCAAGATCCCCCCACTGAGCGCCCTCGGGCAAGGCCAAGTCCAGCTCTCCTCAGAAGTCCAACCCAGCATAGGCATAATCATCGACCATCAACATCTGTCGTCTCAACCAGTTGAAGAAGGCATCATTATATTTGATGATTGGTCCAGCTACGTGTCGGGCCATGAGGTTACACCACCTCAACATTCTTGGATCCTCTGGAGCCAGTAAACCCCACTCAACCTGCAACCTCTACAAGGGAACCCTCTCAAGAAAGAAGGACACCAACAATGACCCGTACCTGAATTGCTTTAGGTTTCCTCTCCTGGATTTAAAAAACCGTCTCTTCACGCTGCGAAGGACTGCGTCTGCCCAGTTAAAGACCCGAGGCTCAGTACACTCTATGGCCTACTGAAAGTAGCTTTGGAGAGCCATGTGTGGAGCAGTTCTCCTAGCCATATGACCAATGGTGAACAAAATAGTGTGAAGGGTCAAATATTGCACCCCCCAAATGGCCACCTTTCCTTTGCTCCTTTCCGCCTCTATAACACAGTGCAAATGGTAGTAGTCACTCATAGGCAGCCCACCACCTCTGCTACTAGTCAAGCTCGTGTGGTACCCATGTCGTGATAGTCCTGTCAAGAAGTAAACATCCTCGATATCCAAGGAAAATGTGTGGACCCCTATGTGGAATACTTGTTGGTCCACATCCCACATATGAACAAGGTACTCCAACAGTCTGACTTGGGCCCTCATACCCGGGATACGAGAGAATTTCAAGAGACCACAGTCTAACAAAGTGGAAACGGTGCCATAGTTATTCTCGGCAATAGCATCATCTTCTTCATGCTCTCTTTCACGCCATTCTAGTACCATGGTGATAGCCAAATGCCTGCATAAGAAACATATGAGGAAGGTTAGCAACTCTCTTCAAGACTTGGTATCTTTTTCATTGAGCAAACTTAAAATAATTTTTTCACTTTGCGGTTCTCGCGGGTTCCCTTTAGGAACAGTGCAAGGTTCTCATGGGTGCCTTTGGGGCCACCTACGAGAATGATGCATTCTCACAGGTCCCGTGTGGCTGGCCTGCGAGAATGGCTGAGTGCAAATTTAACCCCTAAAACAAGCTCAAAAACATGAAATTTATCAATGAAAATGAAAAATTGAACCATGAAAGGATAGAAGACAAGAATCTTACCTCACTACCGGAGATGGTTTGTCAAATGGATGCTTGTACCTTCCGCAATCAAATGCCAAAATTTGAGGGCAAAAGAGGGGTTTTGGGCTAAAATAGTGGCAAAGTTACAATGACTATGGTAAAAAGAACTTTTACCCACTTATATTTACTTTTGCCATTTTTATTGGTTTTTATAATTGTTTTATTTATTAAACCTAATGCCTAAAACCCCTATGAGTGTGACTTTTGCAGACATGATGACTTCGAAGTTCATACACGAGGATACAAATATTTTTTCTCTTTTTCATCGCATGTTTAAGTTGCTTTTTATGGTTTTTTGCACAAAACCTCGAGCTTGGTCTTTGTCCATTCTCATGCTCGGAAATACATGAGAACGTGATCGAGTGCACTTTTATCACTTTTTCGGGCTCAACAAGGTTACATTAAAAAGGAACCCCCTGGAGTCCTCTTTAAGATATTTTCAAACTCTCTAAACATGAAAATATCGTCGAGCGACCTTGCTATTTTCACGCTCGTTAAAGTATTTGAAGAAAGTGTCTGTTAGGCGATAATTTATCTCTTTTTCGGTCTCATCGGACTATTTTACGAAAAATGAACTGAGAGAGTTCTCTTTTAATTGTTTTTCCAGACTCTATAATCATGAAAAACCTTCAAGTTTTCTATCTTTGGACTCGTTAAACAAACATTGAAAGACCCATAATGAGACCGAACCACTCCTTCCTAGGGTTCGTTAAACATATTCCGAAGGACTCATCCAAAGGATGAGCTTACATGAACAAGCATATGTTATCCTCCTCAAGCTTGCGTAAAAATAAAGAGGTACTCGCTAGAAATGGTGGGGGAAAATTTGGGAAAGGGATGTGTTTTCATATTCGTATTATTGGCAGTAAGTGTCGCTCTTGAACATGACACCCCCCTATTCATTATCTGAAGCTGGTTTGGGAAATCCATTTGTCTTTCATTCGATTTGCTACAAGGTCATATCCTGGGTCATCTCTAAGTCAATTCTACCAAATCATTGGTCATGTCATTCATATGTTCAAGAGAAGTTCATCCGAAGCCTCTATCGAGTTGACCATCTGCAGTTGTCCATTCTCTCTGTGTCGGCCTTCCCTGTGTCCAGTTCAACTTACATCATACTCTGTTCTGCCTTCAAAATGTGTTACTCATTTCGTGTCATTGATGGGGGATACATCAAGGCCCTCCTGTGAAAATTTTTGTTCCATCGACTCCAGCTCATTATCCGGAAACAAGACTTAGAAATTATTTGGTACCTTGGAACTTGCATGCCTCAATGGCAGGTTTCCTCGCTTTCGACAGTGGGTTTTCATCATTGACTCCTGATCGAGAGATTCCATTGAGTGTTTGACCTCAACTCATTTATTCACATTCAGTGGATTGTACTAGTGTACCTTGGGAGTTATTGACATTAATGGCAATTTCCCTCACACTTGTTAATGGTTTCATCAATGACCGGTAATCAAGTGGTTGCTACCATGTTCGACTTTAGCGCATGTAATCACATGGTTAGATTCGTACTTTCAGGTGACGGGATTGAATACCCTGGATCTCATCTCTTTGGTCTAGGTTGCAATGGAATATGTATAATTTTTCGACACATAGATCCACTTTGTATGTCTTGTGGCTATGTCGTCTCAATTTGAATTTTCTTGCATGGATCCACAGTGTATTTTTGGTGGCTGTGCGATATTTTGACGGCATGGATCCATAATGTATGATTGGTGGTCATGACCTATTTTTATTATGTCATCGATCTATGATCTGAGTATGGGAATGCCTACCTCAGAACTAGTATGATATTCTGCAGATGGTTGGTTGTTCGCAGGTTTCTGATTAGGTGCACTCCTAGTTTCCGACACACACACGTAGTTTACAAAGTATTTCGGCTATCACTGATTCTGGCCTCATACTTTGGGGGGCATTCTGTACCCATGATTTTTTTCATCTAGATGGTGTGTTAACAATGGTGTACTCAGGCTCCCAACAAGAGCTTTCTCCTGAGAAAAGTGGCATTTATCTCCTTCCAGAAAACATATTTTCAAAGAGAGTTCGCAGACTGATTATAGCCTAGGGTGAAAAAATGACCCATTCTCCTCGGACACCTTCATATAGGGTGTGAACTTCTCGCACTATTCTCTATACCTAGGGTGTGAACTTGTTCTCAAGCTTCGAAAAAGGAAGAAGTCTCGAGGGTTCTAGAAGGGAATCTTCTAGAAAATGGGTTGGCATTCGAATGGTTATCATTTTACTGGTTTCCCTGATTTGGTGGGATCATTCTCATCCATGTAACCATCTCATTCTCTCCTATATATTGATAGGATTATCATGGAAAAGGTTAAGCAAGATTAATTTAAGAATTGGTGAAGGAATTGTGTGAAGAGCCCTGCTTGAATAGAAGCTTGGAGACTCTAGTAGGTCTATCAAGAGCAATTGGATCTTCTTTATGCAAGGACTGAGCAAGTGTGTGTTGGAACCAAGAGTCACTGAAAGGAAGCTTGCGACATCAAGGCGATCAGGTTGTATCTTCTACTTTCGATTAATATGATACAACGACATGTCCCTTTCTCATAAATTCATTCTTACTTTATTGTGTAATTCCTTGATCATATGCATAAGTTGACGATTGAATACATTTTTCTATCTTCACTTTCATTGGTTTGTGTTGTCTTGGTCTTGACCTCACGAGAGCACCAGAGTGAAGCGGGAGCAATAGAGACCCTATTAAGCGATACAAAGGTATGTTACTTGTTCCTCCTTACTAGCTAATTCAATGGTCATAACTTAGGGAAAGAGTCATGTCCTGTCTTGTTTTGTTCTAGATCCAGGTGGATCTAGGGAGATCTATTAGTGTCCGCAGCTACTGATTAGTCCAATAACAACAGGGTACTGAATAGGCTCAATGGCAGTGAAGCAATATCTAAGATATTTGTAAGGCTATTATACATGAATATCACTCTACTTTGGTAACCAATTTTTTCAAAACCCGATCTACATCCCAAGTTCATACAAGGCTTCCTCATTAAAAACATATAATTTGTTTCTTTTGATGCAAGCCGATAGCCACAATATTTGTTGGGTATGCTAGAACTGTTTTGATTGTCTCAATGCAGATCTAAATTCAGTAACAAGAAGGATAAATTCGTGAAAGGGACTACAACTAAGTTTAAAAAGTACCTGAGTTTGAAAAGCATTTCGAAAGTAAAAAAAAAGTCCCTTTCCCCTTCGGTATCCTGTTCTAAGGAACATCTTAGCTGGATTAAAGCCATTGACTCCATTTACCCAATATAGGCACATGGTCTACTGTTCTTCCCGTCTTGCAGGAAAACGAGATCCCTAGCTGGAGCCTATGTTGGAGTCGCCTTTGTTTTTTAGCATTTTTAAAATTTTATATTTTAATGCTTGAAATCAAAAGCTGGTTTTGGTATTTTCCTTTATTTTCCCCAATGTCTCAGAAGTCTTATCGCACAAGCAACGATGGTTATCATACTCTTAAGGCAAGATTTTTTTTTTTTTTTATCGTTTAAATGAGTCTCTCCTTTTTACCTTGGGATGTCGCATGTCGGAAGTTATAGATCACATAGTTTACAAGTCCTGAGGGGCGAAATGGCGAAAGAGTTTTAAAAAAGTTTACCCAGTTTAGTAATGAGAGTAAAGATACTCTAAACCATAGTTAAGCATCATCAGGATTTCGTGTCTCGGCGTTTGCTAGCTCCAAAAGCCTTACCGTCATAACCCCAATAGATGAAACCGCGAGATTCTTGTTTTAGTAACCCAGGTTAATGTTAAAGGTAAAAATTTTAGCCATGGTTAATCTCTATCGGAAGTTCACAACTTGGTATGTTTTCCCTCAAAAGCTATACCTTCTAAGCCCCGAGTCGTGAAGTCACGATATAAATAAAGACGCAATTAATTAAACACTTAATCCAGTTTTATCTTTTATTAACCAAAGCTAATTATCGCAATCTCAGGTTTTGGAGGTTTAAAGGGTTAAAGTGAAAACTCTCGATGAGGCGAATGCCGAAAGATTAATTAACTTTTAAAAAAGGGCCTGATTAATTAAGCTAAGCCAAATTTTCTAGTGTTTTAATACGAAAATTAATATGCACAGTGTACGAGGCAATTTTAAACTTTCCTTGCACCAACTTTCATTACGAACTGTCAAAATCTATAACATTAATTGGAAATGAGGCGAATCGACAAGTAAGGATTTGTTTTTTATTGGTAAATTTATATTTAAGAATGATTTGACCGTTCTATTCCTAAGGACGGCCTAGTTTTAAATGGTCGAAGACATGGATCTTTTAGTTGTTGTCACAAATTTCATTTCTATTCTACGCAGAGCAAACTTTTCTCTAACGAGCTAATTTTTGTATGTATACATATTTTTATTGTAGGAGAGCTAAAGTAGAATCCCCTGCCATGGCCCTGTGAAAAGCATCTAAAGCCACTATTGAGGTTTCAGGACAAGGTGCAAACAACGTTTCTGATACTTCACCTCGAAGTGTCAACTTTGTCAGGACCTGGTCATATATTTTTGAGGTTCTACAGTCCGAATTGGTAGATGGTTCGGATGATTCCAGTGACAATGAAAAAGAAGACCTGAGCACCAAATATAAGATCGTCGTCCAGGATGAAATGCATAAAGTAGCGGCTAGGCCACGCATGCTCCCTTACTACGATATGGTCTAGTGGGCATTAGACCATGTAGATATACCAACTAGAACCATTGTCAATGAGCAGAGAGTTACTATTGGGACTTTCAGACCGGAACAATTGCAGGCTATGTACAAGTTTCCTACCATGTTAGAATTTACATACAATGCCGAATTCATGGATAATTTTAAACATAAGGAATGTGTGCACTACGACAAGAGTATGTCCAGTTTAATCAAAGATTGGGTTTCACACCCTGCGAAGTTCAGGGTGGACAATAATGGTGTATATTCAATATCTTCTTTGGAACCACAGTTCAAATATGTAGCTATGATGACTTGCAAATTATATGGGAGAGAGGACACCACATGTTTTTCCCTTCAATGGGTGCCTTTAATTCATACAGTCACCAAAGGTTGTTCCTTTGACTGGGCTAAACTACTATCTGATAGTTTGGCCAGTCGAGTTACAGAGTATCGAGCATAGAGGGAGAGCAAAAAGATCACTTCATTCTTTATGTCTGCATATATCATGGATGCTATGTGTTTTCTGACACCTTTTCCCTTAATGAGTTGGAGTTGGACTCCATCGGAGACTGAGCCCATCCACGTCTACCATTCAAAGCTGTGGGAAAACAAAGCTTGAAATTTTGTGTATGAAATCTTTAACTGGGTAATGGTACTACTGCATGTCACTATCTTCGGCCACCTGCCACCGAGGATCTTGGACAGTATCGTGGTAAATTTGAGCAGTATAGCCGACTAGTACGTGGAAGCATAATTTTCTTATCTCAGGGTTTTCGGTGCTTCTGTTCCTCTGCATGCCTTACCATTATTCATACCCGATAGGCTGGCTTGTCATGACATTGCCAGGAAAACCATAATAGGTGGCGTAAGCAAGGAACTTAAGGGATATTCTAAGAAGGTATGACCACCTTTTCCTATTCATTTAAATTCCTATTCTTTGTTATATTTTGGACATGCTAAAGTTGAGGCAGCAGCCCTGGAAGACTTGAAATTGGTTCAGGTTGAATTCAAGAAGCATGATCCACATAGGGTTGTAAGCAATCACTTAGCTATTTGCGGGCTTAAAAGGTTCGAGCATGAAAATTCACCCTCGGATGACATTTTTCAAGGCATGAGATCTTATGCCGAGGTATTGGCTCGGATACAAGCCTTGGCGCCTGAAGAGAGGGCTGATGTTTTAAAATTCCAAGAAGATCGATGGAGTTGTCTTCCCCCAGTATTGCGGGGTGAGAATCCAATAACAGCAAAGGTGCAACAAAAATAAGCTGAAGGCTCCAAAGATTCAACACCCAGTCAAGAAGAACACCAAGACAGGGGAGAGAAAGCTGGGAGCCCGAAACCAGAAATGAAAACTCTCGATCCACTGAAAAAGATGACTCCAGTGGCCACTCTAGGCCAATCAGCTAAGCAAATTAGAAATCCCATCACCTCCATTACTCCCTTATAGTCAACTAAAGGGAACATAGACGTAGGGTGGATTTTCAATGAAGAATTGAGACCTATAAGGATGGAAGAGCTCCCTCCAAATGAGTTCTTTTTTGATAAAAAGAGAAAAGTAGTGGTAAAAAGAGAATTCTATCAAGAAGTAGGACCAACAGCCAAAAAATTTAAGGTGTTGACCGACGAGAAAGATATGAAGAAAGAAGAATTTGCAACAGAAATAACCGGAACATTAGGGGCGTTTTCTACGACAAACCAATTTTCAGTCAAGGTTTTGAAAAATCAACTGAAGCGAAAAAATTGCCTCATCAAAACCTTAGAAGTTAAACTAGCCATAGCAGAGGAAGCTGCCAGGGACCAGGTGAACATAGGAATAGAACAAGCAATAATGGCCGATAAAAAGGAAATCAAGTTGCTCAAAGATAAGCTTGAACAAGCAGAGATGGTAGCTCAGACCAGTCAAATACAGGTAGGCCGACAAAGAGACTTGATAGGGCAGCTACAGGTTAGATTAGAGTTCTCTGAAAGCCAAGTTATAAATATCTGGATATTTCAGTCCCAGGCTATGGAGATTCGGAGCAGAGTTTCTGCAGCCCAACGAAGTTTACTTGCCAAGGTAGAGACGATTCGGGACAACTACCTCCTTATTGATCAAGTATTGGAAAACTTATCTGTCAGAGAGAGAGAAGCTGGAGCAGCTCGAGTCGCATTTCAAGAGGCTGTAATAGCTACAACAAACAGGGAATTGGAAAATAGTTTCGAGCTTTCCATTTCGGAACAGACCCGAGGTAATATTTTGTTGAAAGAATGGGAACGCAGTATATCAGAAGGAAAATTGCAAGCCAAGAAGGTAAGAAAATCCTGTGAAGAGGATTTCTGTTCTATAAATGGAAATCTGTTAGGCACTGATAGTGAGATCAATGCTGAGACACTGAACCAAATGAATATGGCAAAACTCTCACTTGATATAAAGGAGAAAGAAGAAAGAGATTCGGCCAAATTCTCACAAGTAACTCTGGTAGATATAGTTCAAATAGATAAATGGATTATTAAACCAAGTGTGCGATTGTGAACTATCTACACCCTAGACCGAAAGATGGAAGAAAGGTTACCACAATTAGTCAGATATTGTTATATTTTTTAGGCCAATTGTCAAGTGGAACCTTCTAGGTTGATATCACGGCTAGTGGAAAAATGTGTCACTTGTACCGAGCATGCAAAGGGGTAGGCTTCTGGTACTAAATAAAGACAGAGATAAAGAAATGAAACGATTGATCTCCTTCTTGTTGTAGCCGAAAATCCTGGAACGATTGAGATTCCATCATATGTAAATCTGTATAAATATACAATAGAAGGAAGGAACAAAGGCTGGATCTTTTCGGGTCGATTGTAATAGAGATTTTCTCCCTCGAGAGTTAATACAAAGCAAATCCGAAGATTCTCGATTCCATCATGACTATGTTATGAGTTTGTTTCCTTGTATTTCTTATTCAATTTCATTTCATATATGTATCTGATGAATGTTTCGCTATAACTTAGTACAACCTATACTATAGTGAATTAATTTTAGTTTTCTATATTGTTTATCGTTTTTCCTTTGTACCGGCTATCAACAGGTATAAGACCAGTGAACACTTTATATTTCTATATATATTTTATGCTTCATCAAGTTATTTCTTTATCTTTTTCTTCCTCTGTTTACAAGTGAGATTCTCCCTTTATAGGAGCCTTACATGATAGACAACTTAATGTTTTCTTACACCTCATACACATTTATTAAAATATAGCTCAGTTACGGGAAAGGGCCTTTTCTTTGCACCCTATTTTAACTACCGGAGCTATAAACTCTCCTTTATACGACCAAAATCGAGACAACATTTAAAAAGTTTTGATATTTTCTTATCATTCTATTCCTCTATGACTGTCCCTATGACAAGACAGCCTAATATTGAACCCGGACTATTAGATCAAACACATATTGCCTTGAATATTTTTGATGCTATTATTAAAAAATCCACTACCCGGGTAGAACTTGAACGTTCATGGGCAGTGATTGAAAGGGACATAAACATCCAGGAACAGTTGGAAGCTAGACAACAACTTAGAAATCAGCCTTAGCTTCCCTTGCCAAAGATTGATATTTCTTCCTTCTATACCCCTTACTCACTTTTGGATGCCTAGACACTGTACTTCTAAGGCTTAAGTACAGACTCTGGAACAACAATTCTATTGTGTATATGATAGCATATTTATTGTGTATATGGTAACGTATTTACTGTGTAATGGGTAGCGTATTGTTTGTGTAAATGGGTAGCGTAATTTTGTATGGAGTCTTAATTTCTCTTGATAGATGTAAATTGTAATTTGTAAAATTCTATACACAGTGAATGGTAAATCGATACACAACGAAATTGTATAGAGGTAATTGTTAATTATATACACTACAAACTTGTAAATTCTACACAACGAATTTGTATAGAGGTAATTGTAAATTTTATACACAACAAACTTGTATAGATGTGAAATGTATA
The DNA here is from genome assembly GCA_009831015.1 of Picea engelmannii. Taxonomy (NCBI): domain Eukaryota; kingdom Viridiplantae; phylum Streptophyta; class Pinopsida; order Pinales; family Pinaceae; genus Picea; species Picea engelmannii. Next base: position 510,634 of record ML780772.1, on the reverse strand, counting down.
GAGTCTTAATTTGTATAGAGCATTTGATTTCACCTTAACATACTTATTAGACAGCTATTGGTAGGCTGCGTAACTAGATGGCAATGAATATACCCCTCGATTGACTGCATTTTGAAACCTATTAATGACAACAAAAAAATAAATAAAATAAAATTTAGACAACATGTGCGTTTGTTGCATTTTACATATGCTATAATCACTGTGTTTTACATATGCTTTGGCTGAGTTTTACTTATGATTATTGACAACGCTTTAGAATCAATTCCCTGCTAATTTCCTCTTATAAATATTAATCATTTTAAAGACAACAATTATAGACCAACGAAACTTAACGACAACAACCTTTTAATACATGATTATAAGACAATGTTCAAAGACAACAAATTATAGTCAATCTATAGCTTATAATTTACAGTCAATTTATAGTGTTACTGTGTAGCGAATTTATACAATACAGTGACGATGAGTTATACTATGGAATAGGCGCTTAGTATAGATTGGATATTGATAGTTAGGACATTGTCTACTCTTGAGACAAGTGTTTTTGTATAGATGTATATCAATTTCAATTTCGTAATTGTACATTCTATCTGAAGTGGTGTCTTACTTTTATATTGATTTTCACTACTCTTTATAAGCATCACTCTTTATTCTCTATAAAGATCATCTCCATGTGAC
>ML780772.1:490887-507881 GCA_009831015.1 Picea engelmannii | reverse complement strand
TTCTTTGGAAATGTACATGTATCTTTAGCCAATTGTACCCTACTTCAGTTATTGGATTTAAGAAAAAATGGATTAACAAGTAAGCTTCCTCAATTCCTTGGATATTTTTATGACTTAAGAGTATTAAGTCTTACTTATAATAATCTCTATGTAACAACCTCGTTGTTATGACAACCAAGAGATGTACAACAAGTCATTTTTTTTAAAATTTGCATTAGGAAAGTTAAACATCATAATAATTATTCAACATCGTCGACACATCAATCACATATATTAATGAAACAACATAATTCATTAATAATCCAATACAACACATTGTCGTCACCATGAAACATGACATGCACATCAATGTATTAACATATTAATTAAAAACAACCCAACATCATAACATTCTACCATTAATAATGACATATAACAATACAAATATTAAACATTCAACACATTTCATAAGGATCATCATCAGATATCACTAAGAAAACATACGATACCATAACGAATCATAAGAATCATAAAGATAATCACAATAAATACATAATATACTACTCTCCCAACCTACCCCGCGAGGTTAGGACCCCCAGGACACATAAGAAATTCTCAAGCCTAGGTTTCAATTGATTTTAACCATTTAAGGTCTCAAGTATGATGATTGTTCTGAGGAACAAGGATGTGTCTATGTCCCACTAACACAATCAATCCAATCAACTAGCTAATCTACAAAATCAAAATCATCCATTTCATTAGTCTATCAATCCTATATCATTTTCCAGGGCACAAGGGTAACCATCACCATATCAATCATACATCAATAGTTAAATAATTGTTGCGTGTGAGACTAAACATTTCCAGAACATTCACAAGCCAACTTAATTAATGCGTGAGAGAAAACTAGTTACTAATCAATCATGCCACACCATAATTTAATGCACAATGTGGTCAACACAATTCGACACTTATTCCATGGCACGCGAGAAATATAATACCTAAACAATCATTCGTTACAATAAGTTTTTCATGGTGCAAGAAGTAAATAACCAACCACCATTCATTACATGGAATTTTCATTGCGCGCAAGAAGACAAATCTAAACATTATACAATACATCATTCAATACCTTAAATATTCAAGTGCGCAAGAAAATGAACTAAGTTTAAAACCATCATTCAAGAATAAACTAAATAAACTAAATAACTAAACATCTAAAACCATCATTCAATACTTTACATTTCCATGCGTGCAAGATATAAACTAAATCTAAGCGAACATGCTTCCACGCCATCTGTTGCACAAGAGTACTCAGGCCTTTTTATTCCAAGGTGAAAAGAAATCTAAACTCGTAATTGATCATAATTTACATTGAATTACAAGGCGCTAAGAAAATTTAATCATATAATGACAGGGGTTAAGGTGCAATGTGATCAGCTCTAACTCAAACAACCACAATAATTATCAAGGCATAATGGTGCTCTAGTTGTCACCTAACATACATAACATTTTAATGGTGCATGTAAAGGTTGTTAATTCATAATTCGTTAGTACATTAATGATGCCAGGTAGGGTTGTTAATCCATCATATGACCACATAAGAGGAGGTGCAAGTTAAACGACTGTATACAGAAGTTGCGTATGGAAATCTAATCACAAACATAAAAAAATTAACATCGCTTAGGGTTGAGGTGCAAGAGTATCATCAATTAATTCATTGCACAAGATCTAAGGTCTAACATTCATTCACCACATCAAAAATTCAAGGCGCAAGATAAGTCAGTTTTATTTTGCAAGGCACTAGAGAATTAAATAAAAGAATCAGTCATACTTCGATAATAATTAAGGATACAATATTTTCCCAATCAATCCAATCAGGAAACTACCATATTCAGAGGCACATTAGAAAACTCTAATTAATCCCTCATACATTAATAATTGTAATAGCCTAGGTAGTAATTTATAAATCAACATACATTACATTATGATTTATTTCCCGCAAGATGTTTAATGTCTACAACCATCCTTTATTTATAATTTATTGTGCACAAGAGATCTATTACCTAGTTCAATCATTCATTTCATTATCAACTATTGTGTCAGTCGAATGTCTAATGCCTTCATTCATCACTAGTGCTATTATGATGTCACCCCTACTAGTGTAGTTATAATTATACATATTCCTCATCATTAATATAAATGTTCGAACAATAAACACATTCAATAATTATCACATAACATCATTACTCAATAAAACAATCATAATCAATAATACACCATTATAATATTATTGAGTCAACAATCATTATTAAAACTGGCTGCCATTAAAATTTACATAGCATCATTATTCAATACACAACAGATTCAATAATAGACCATTATAATACTATTAAATCAACGCACATTAATGAAAACTTATCGTCCTTAAATAATTATAAAAATAATATAATGGTGAGGGAGAAATACCACTATATAGGGAAACAACCATTCCTTAAAAAAATCCTGCATTTAAAAAAAATATTAAACTGAATATAAAATCATTAAACTTAAGAGGGAAAAACATTGGGATTTAGCACCTGAATTTCGTTGAGGTACACGCCTAAACAAAGTAGGAGTGTGGCACAATTTCTCTGAGGTGGGAGGGTATCTCACTGGGAGAAAATTGTCAAATCGCAGAGGGAAAATCTATCAAGCCGTAGAGGCAAAAGACTATCTATACGCTAAGGAAAAGGTTGTCAATACGCCGAGGAAAAAGGTTATCGATACACTGAGGAAAGGCTCACAATATGATGAGGAAAAAGGCTTTCGATACACTGAGGAATGGTTTTCAATACACTGAGAGAATGGGTCAAAACTTAGAAGGAATAGGTGTTCTTCCATTCCGTGACCTAGGACAACATTTACATTATTATATGCACTGGATTTTAAACCACCCAAACACATTACAAATGTTGAACGGATAAAGGGAAGGAATGTGTAGATAAGTGATATGTGACAAGGATATACTATTAACAACCAATGAATATTAACCTCTGCAATTCTTCGACGGTAAATAGTCTTCAAAAAAGTGGAAGGAGAGTGATGTTTGGCTCCTTTGCCCAACTCGTTGAGCTTTATTAGATATTGGTTACCTTTGTGGATTTTATGGAATAATAATACACCAAACATTGCAAAAAGGAAGGGTTATAAAATCATCACATATCTGCTTTATTCTCTGTAGTTCGAGCAGTTAAGAATGCCCTTGAACAATGATTAAAGGAGAGGACGATTTTTGTGGAAGAGAAAATAAAAAAACATTAATGTGAAGTCTGGGAAAACACACATTTTTGTTGTGTAAGAAACAGTGTAAAACAAAAACGCCAAGTCTGGGAAACACAAAAATTTTGCTGAGTAAGAAACAACAAGAGAGATGAAAAACACAAACATCTCCAGGTTACAAGTTGAAGGCCAAGGTAAATGTAACTGTAAAATACTAACCAGTAAGATGCAGAGAGGGACTATGCATGTCATTTCGTTGCACAATGGGAAAATGTAAGGAGAGGCTATGCCAAGCCTTGCTAAGAATGGAGAAAAACACAATGAGAGAAGAGCATTCAAATGCAGACATAAGCAAATCCAAGGTGCATAGATATAAAAAAAATCCAAGGCACAAAGATGAAAATTTTCCAAGGCACAGAGAAAATAAAAAAGGCTCAGAGATAAAAGAAAACCAATCTGTCAAAATTTAATCCCAGCTAACCACCTCAAGCGATCTTGCCAACTATAACAGACATCTAATACAAAATCAACAACACATGAATCTATGTACATTTTTTAACTAAATTACAACTGCAAATTTTAAAGGCGTATCATAACTGAAGGCGAAGAATCTGAAGTGGTTGTCCCACGCTTCCATTCTATCCAGATCCTGCTCTCTAACTGTTGAGACATCACCGATACCTCCCAACCAACACTAGGGGTACTTTTCTTCCCCCTGAGCCCCTTGAGCCGCAAAGGGGCCACACACACAACCAAAGAAATCTATCTCCCAACTCACCTTGCAAGGTCAAGCTACCACTCTCTATTCGAGCTGGGTATCCCAACTCCCACCAGAAAAATCAGTCAAGAAAAATCCGACAACATAATCTTACACATACCAGTCGTGATCCCTTCCTCTTCCCTGCCATTAATTTTATAGAGTTCTTTTAGTGACCACTTTCCAAATGCACATTAAATTCTTTTTATTAAATTTTTATTAGGAAATATTCTCCCCCGTACACTTGTCACCCGATCCCATAGCTGCACCAGAAATTCATTTAATTAAATTAATTAATTTTCCAATTTCCCCACCCACCTAAAAGAATTCCTAAAAACAATCCTTGTTGTCCCTTTTTTCCCTCAATTTCCCTTAATGATTGACTCCTTTCTTAAATCTTAGTTGAGTTCTAATTAGGAAATTTCTCTAGACTAGATTCCTTTCTATGTTTCACATTTGTTTTTCATTTAATTTCCCTTTTCTGTCTAAGTTCCAAATTAGCAGGTCTTTGCACATATTATTAATTATTTTTTTTAGATAATTTATTTCTCATTTAAATCCTAAATTTGATTTTTCTTCATCCCCCCTTTATTAATTTCTTAATTAATTTTTAGTTCTCATATCCTAACTTAGACCTAGGCTTTAATTTAAACTAGGCTTAGCAAATTTTTTTTTAAGGGGAAATTTTTATAATTAATATGCTTTGCTCACACAAAATTTATTTTAAGGCTGAAAACGACAAATAAAATATTGTTTTCTAGGCACCTAGGTTCACTGATTCATTAGTGTTAAAAATCATGACGTTCCCTTTAGGATGCACTACGTGATCTAAGGATGCCACTTGTCTTTATTCATGTTTCATTTATATGACGTGACCTTCAAGACACACTATGTGCTCCAAGGGTGCCACTAGCCTTTTGACTGATTTTGGTAGACGTCCAACCCTTGGAGTCAATACTCCATCATGTGACCTTGTGGGAGACTAAGGAACTCTAAGGAATAAGGACCCTGCCTTATTATGTGCCCCTTATAATCTTCCTGAGCGACTGTCTCAGTCTGCCCTCATGACATCGTGGATCTCTCGAGCTAGGTAATCGTTAACCTATAGTTCAAGCCAAAAAGGGAGTGGTAGTAGGTTATGGAAGGGATGCTACCACACCTCTCCCTCAATATATCTGGTTTTCAAGCATGGCCCCTTTACTCCTAATGCGATTTTGATTAGCAAGCAATCATCAGTCTACATCCATCAATGAAACATGTCAATGATCCATAAACAACATCATAATATATGTGCTCATATGTCACATATGAAAAAATAAAAATACCCAACCATATACAGTCCACTCCCTGACTTGATCCAAAGTCCAAGGAGGTCCATTGATGCCATCAACATCCCCAATATTTCAATGTCTTGCACACTCAGGAGAACCTGTCAATAGCACCTGTCTATACATAGATAATTAGATAACATAACATCATAATCCATAAGCATCATCATCAGAATCCATAAGCGAAGAAGACAATCATATAATGAACTGGATCACTTGCACGCAAGTGTCCTCAAATAATAAGTCAAATCGTGTGTGTGCAAGGGTGGGATGTTACATAAACCCCCTCTTGTTTTAAACTTTCTCCTGAAGTTTCACAATATATAAGTGCAAAAATAACGTATCTGACAAGATCTAAATGTATGGTTATAAAAAAAATGGAAAATGATGACGCATATCATATGTGTCATCCTAGGTAGACAAGTGTAGACTATAGTTGTTCCACTAGACCTTGACTTGATCGATTGTTCGACGTCCTAGCTGTCGAATGCAATGGTGTAGAATACGGATTGGCTTCCCTGTGAGTGCACCCCTCATATGAAACCCACAAAGAACTCAATTCAATCACATGCATAGGATCACTGACATAATTTCACAATACATACAAGAAAAACCTCGCGCAATGCCTCAAATAATGAGGCATGGCTAGCCGATAGGCCTACCTCATAATTATGGTCAACACGATGTGCATTGGAAAAACCGTTCTGTCGATCTTGCACTTCTTCCATCCCATTTTCGTATCGTTTGTAATTGTTCTTCCAACTCTTGGATCGCTTATGGTCCCACCAGGACCACATCCTAGAGTCAATCCTAGCTCAAAGGCATTTGGCATGGTCACCCATAGTGAAACCCAATGGTGCCATCTTAACAATACCTTTATGGGTGTTGTTGCACGCAATCTTGGCAAGTGGCAATAATTATTCCCAATGTTTTTGTTGGTCCAACACATACATACGCAACATATATTAGGGTTTGCTCCTTTGGTCGGCCTATCTATCTTAGGGTGGTGTGCTGCACTAAAGTTCAGTGGTGTTCCTAAGGCCTCTTGGGAACTAGTCCAAATCGTCTTGCAATCACCAATTTCCCTATCGAATATGATCCTCTTAAGCACACCATTCAATCCCACTATCTCACTGATAAATACTTTATCTATGTCTACCACCTGATACGTCGTATGCACATGGATAAAATGTGCACTCTTCTTCAGAGTGTCAACTACCACGAAATTGAGTCGTACCTCCTTGTCGTCAGCAAAAATCCAACAATGAATTCCATCAAAATGACCTCCCATTTTGATTCCTTAATAGTGTGTGGATGTAGTAATCTTGATAGATGTCTATTCTCAGCCTTCACTTGCTGACATTCTAGACATCTCTCCATTTAGTTGACTATGTCTTCCTTCATTCCTTTTCGGATGAATAAAGGTTTAAGGTCTTCCCTCATCTTCGTGACCCCTGGATGAGCCATGTACACAAATCTATGAGCTTTGTTTAAGATCAAACTTCTCAACTTGTTATTTTGGAGGTACATAAATCTAGTTATTATATCTCATTAATCCATTGTTGTCCATAGTAAATTCCTCAAACTTTGGTACCAACATGGTGTCTTGTCCGATAAATTCTTTAACCTCTTGATACTAGTCATCGTCGCACTGCATAGTTAGAATCCTTTCACGTAGATTTGTATGAAGAGGTATCACCGAAAATATGCATGGTCTCTGACTAATGCATCTGCCACTCTGTTCATTGTTCCTTTTATGTAAGAAATCTCAAAATCATACTCGCTAAGCAGTTCCAACCAACGCCTTTGTCGTGCATTCAAGTCACTTTGCGTAAAATGTGCTGCAAACCATAGTGGTCCATTTTTAGTTCGAATTTCCATCTAATAAGATAGTGTCTCCACACTCTCAGGGCATACACAATGGTTAATAACTCCAAATTATGCATCACATAGTTCTCCTCATGCTTTCTTAACTTTCTTGATATGTAAGCAATCACTCAACTGTCTTGCATCAAGACTCCGCCTAAGCCTTCCTTGGATGTGTCAGTGCATACCAAGAATTTCTTATCCATGTCAGGGACTTTTAGTATCGATGTTTTCATCAACAAATCCTTGAGCCTTCGAAATGCTTATGCGCATTTCTCGGTCCAAAAAAACTTCTTGTTCTTCTTCTACAATTCCATAATCGGATTTTCTATATTTAAAAAAAAAACCTTCGACAAATGGGTCTATGATATCCTGCTAAACCTAAAAGATGTGTACTCCTTGTATGTGTGTCAGCACATGCCACTCCATAATAGCCTCTATCTTCATGGGATCCATAGTGATGCCTTCACCAGATATAATGTGCCCTAAGTAATGAATCCACAATATCATTGCGACAGCTTCCCATAATTTTTTCTCTCATATACACTGTAGTACCAAGCACAAATTTCATCAAGTTCTTCTCTCATCCGAGAATATATCAATATGTCATCATTGAATACTTGATAAAACGTGTCCAAGTATTCATGGAACACCCCTTTCATCTATCTCATGAACACCCCCAGTGCTTTTGTCTGTCCCTACGACCAAATGGTAACTCGTAGTTTCCAAACCTCATCTTGAAAGTGGTCTTAGGAATATCTTCCTCTTTAATTCGTGGTTGGTAATAACCTAATCTCTAATCAATATTTGAATACATTGTATTACCTTTCATTTCATCAAGCCAATTTTGTATACTTGGCAATGAATTCGGGTTCTTGATCATCGCATCATTCAAATGATGGTAGTCACTACAAAGGCTCCACAACCCATCCTTCTTTGTAAGAAAATAACAAATGAACCCCAAGGTGACACACTTGGATGTATAATTCCTAGATACAACAACTCCTTCAGTTGCATTTTCAACTTCTGTAAATCAGGGGTCAACATCCTATAAGGAATTATTTCTATCGATTCAGTTCCAGGTTTTAATTCGATGGTACAACCATCTCTCTTTCTGGCGGAAACCGGATAACTCTTATGGGAACACGTCTACAACTCTCATAGTACCAGAAGGTATTCTATTCCATCTATCATTCCCTTGACGTTCAGTGGTAAGAATGCATACAACTTGCATCCTTGCGCATTCTCTTCTGTAGTACCTAGTTTTATCCAATACCAATAGTTTTGTAATCGATTGTGTGTGACATCTCGTCCTGGAGGATATTCATTATGGCGTGAATCCTGTGGGCCTTTCCTAAAACTCCAACTCTAGTGGGTCTGGTTGATCCAGCCGCTCTAGCCCTCTCAATCGGATAGTCTTGTTGGTAAGGTGGCTCTCCAAATGTCCAACACCCATCTCTGGTCCATTACTCATGGCCTTGAAGTAGAAACGGCTAGCCTACCATTATAAGATCCTAGTTTGTTCTACTGACAAGCCTAACTGTGGTCATTGGCGATGGCACCCTGCAGGGGTTCTTCTATTGAGGAACTTGTCATTGTGGTGTCATGAAAAAGGGTTCTATAGACATATCTTATTACCAAGATGTCTTTTCTGGTTGGCATCTGATGTTGTTGCACACCAGATGTGGTCAGTACAAACAATTTTGTAGGATTCATGCTCTGACTCCCACGATCAATTCTTCCTCAGCTATGAGGTCTACTGGACTGCATCACGTAATGTATGAGGAATTTATATCCTCATCTTCACATGAAATATAGAGTTAAGGATGATCACGAACTTGTTGATCTCGAGCTTCTCCATGTTCATATGCAGGGCATACCGAAGTAGCTCCATAAATCTGGTCTCATAATCCGACACCATACGACCAACCTGTCGTAAGGCACTTAACTCATTGAGTTGGCATTCAATGAATTCCTATGATAATTACTTCTCCCATAACCATTCCTCAAATCTTTCCCATAACATGGATTCAACGGCCATGCTTAGCTAAGGTAGGAGCATCTTCCACCATAGAAGAGCACTCCCCTTTAGCTGAATACCTCCATCCAGAACTTCATTTTGGAGGTCGTAACCATGAATCGTGAAGCACATCACCTTGTTCTCCAGCCATGCATTGACGGTTGAGTCATCTGTGGCACTCGTAAACCCTGGAACTTAAACTTCTCAAGTTCTTCATGAATGTTGCCAATACTAGTTGAGGCGTGTTGTGGACCCTCAGGGGTACAGGTGCCCTGGCCTCATCTTAGTACAGATGGTTAGTCAAGGACTATGAAATTCCCTGGAAGGACCTTTTCAGACCATCCGCATCCCTTAAATCAATCGAATCCTGCCTAAGGACTTGTTCCTCCCCTTGGGGGTTATATTCCTAGGGCGCAGGCACTTCTAGAGGCATCACACCTCCTTCCCCAGCACCACATTGTGAATCTCTACGACATCCTATAACTGCGATTATTGCATGGACAAATTAACATTTTAATTAGTGCTAGGTATGAGTCAAGGGTTTAACTCAGTGGAAGGCGTGACGATCCACAGTCGCAAGGTTGAAACCACATTGATACCATATGTAATGACCCCATCATTACGAAAACCAAGCGACATACAACATGTCATTTTTTTTTAAAGCTGCGTTAGGAAATTTAAACATCATAATAATTAGTAAACATCCTCGACACGTCAATCACTTATATTAACGAAACAACATAATGCATTAATAATCCAATACAACACATTGTTAACACATCATCACCATGAACCATGACACACACGTCAATGTATTAACATATTAATTAACAACAACCCAACATCATTTCATTCTACCATTAATAACAGTGCATAACAATACAAATCTTAAACATTCAATGCATATCATAAGGACCATCATCATATATCACTAAGAAAACATACGATACCATAACAAACCGTAAGAATCATAAAGATAATCACAAGAAACACATAATATACTACCCGCCCAACCTACCTTGCAAGGTTAGGACCTCCAGGACACATAAGCAATGCTCAAGCCCAGGTTCCAATTGATTTTAACTATTTAAGGTCTCAAGTCTGGCGACTGTTTTGAGGAACAAGGAGGTGTCTACATCCCACTAACACAATCAATCCAAGCAACTAGACAATCTACAACATCACAATCATCCATTTCATCAGTCTATCAATCCTATACCATTTACCAGGACACAAGGGTAACCATCATCATATCAATCATGCATCAATAGTTAAATAATCGTTGCACACGAGATTAAACATTTCCAGAACATTCACAAGCCAACTTAATTAATGTGTGAAAGAAAACTAGTTACTAATCAGTCATGCCACAACATAATTTAATGTGTAGTTTGGTCAACACAATTCAACACTTATTCCATGGCACGCAAGAAATATAATACCTAGACAATCATTCGTTACAATAATTTTTTCATGGTGCAAGAAGTAAATAACCAACCACCATTCATTTCATGGAATTTTCATTGCGCGCAAGAAGAAAAATCTGAACATTATACAATACATTATTCAATACCTTAAATATTCAAGCGCGCAAGAAAATGAACTAAGTTTAAAACCATTATTCAAGAATAAAATAAATTAATTAAATAACTGAACATCTAAAACCATCATTCAATACTTAAAATTTTCATGCACGCAAGATATAAACTAAATCTAAGTGAACATGCTTCCAAGGCACAAAAGAAATCTAATCTCGTAATTGATCATAATTTACAATGAATTACAAGGCGCTAATAAAATATAATCATATAATGACAGGGGTTAAGGTGCAATGTGATCAACTCTAACTCAATCGGCCACAATAATTATCAAGGCATAACGGTACTCTAGTTGTCACCTAACATACATAACATTTTAATGGGGCAAGTGAAGGTTGTTAATTCATCATTCGTTAGTACATTAATAATGAAAGCTAAGGTTGTTAATCCATCATATGACCACATAAGAGGAGGCAAAAGGTAAACGAATGTATACAGAAGTTGCGTAACGAAATCTAATCACAAACATAAAAATTTAACATCACCTAGAGTTGAGGCACAAGAGTATCATCAATTAATTCGTTGTGCAAGATCTAAGGTCTAACATTCATTCACCACATCAAAAAATCAAGGCGCAAGATAAGTTGATTATATTTCACAAGGTTCTAGAGAATAAAATAAAAGAATCACTCGTACTTCGATAATAATTAAGAACACAATATTTACCCAATCAATCCAATCAAGAAACAAGCATATTCAGAGGCACATTAGAAAACTATAATTAATCCCTCATACATTAATAATTGTAATGGCACAGGTAGTAATTGATAAATCAACATACATTACAGTACAATTTATTTCGTGCAAGACGTTTAATGTCTACAACCATCCTTTATTTATAATTTATTGTGCGCAAGAGGTCTATTACATAGTTCAATCATTTATTTCATTATCAATTATTGTGCCAGTCTAATGTCTAATGCCTGCATTCATCACTAGTGCTATTATGATGTCACCCCTACTAATGTAGCTATAATTATACATATTCCTTAGCATTAATATAAATTTTTGAACAATAAAAACATTCAATAATCATCACATAACATCATTACTCAATAAAACAATCATAATCAATAATACCCCATTATAATATTATCGAGTCAACAATCATTATTAAAATTGGTCGTCTTTAAAATTTACATAGCATCATTATTCAATAAGCAATAGATTCAATAATAGACCATTATAATACTATTAAATCAATGCACATTAATGAAAACTTACTGTCCTTAAATAATTACAAAAATAATATAATGGTGAGGGTGAAATCCCACTATACAAGAAAACAACCATTCCTTAACCCAATCCTATGTTTTTTAAAAATATTAAATTAAATATAAAATCATTAAACTTAAGAGGGGAAAACGTTGGGATTTATCACCCCAATTTCAATGAGGTACACACCTAAACAAAGTAGGAGTGTGGCTACAATTTTGCTAAGGTGTGAGGGTATCTCACTGGGAGAAAACTATCAAATCACAGAGGGAAAATATGTCAATCCATAGAGGTAAAAGACTATCTATACGCTGAGGAAAAGGTTATCAATACATTGAGGGAAAAGGTTGTCAATATGACGAGGAAAGGATGTTAATACGTTAGCAAAAAAGGTTGTCGATACACTGAGGAAAGGTTGTCAATACGCTGAGCGAATTGGTAAGAAATCAGAAGGAACAATTTTTCTTTGAGTCCATGACCTATGATAGAATTTACATGATTATATGCACCAGGTTTTAAACCACCCAAACACATTAAAAATGTTGAACGAATGAAGGGAAGGACTGTGTGGATAAGTGAGATGTGACAAGGATATACTAATAACAACCAATGAATAGTAACCTCTACAATTCTTCGATGGTAAACAATATTAAAAAAAAGTGGAAGAAGAGTGACGTTTCGCTCCTTTGCCCAGATTGTTGATATTTATTAGATATCAGTTGCCTTTGTGGAGTTTATGGAATAATAATACACCAAAAGTTCAAAAATAAAGGGTTATAACATCATCACATATCCGCTCTATTCTCTACAGTTCGAGTAGTTAAGAATTCCCTTGAACAGTGATGAAAGGAGAGGACGATTTTTGTGTAAGAGAAAATAAAAAAAACATTAATGCCAAGTCTGGGAAAACACACATTTTTGTTGTGTAAGAAATAGTGTAAAAAAAAAATGCCAAGTCTGGGCAACACGAAATTTTTGTTGAGTAAGAAACAACTAGAGAAATGAAAAACACAAACATCTTTAGGTTACAAGTTGAAGGCCAAGGTAAAAGTAAGTGTAAAAGTATAACCAACAAGACACAGAGAGGGACTGGGCCCGTCATTTCATTGTGCAATGGGAAAACACAAGGAAAATATATGCCAAGCCTCACTAAGAATGGATCAAAACACAATGAGAGAAGAACATCAAAACACGAAGATAAGAAAATCCAAGGTGTAGAGATATAAAAAAAATCCAACGGGCAGAGATGAAAATTTTCCAAGGCACGGAGATAAAAGAAAATCAATCTGTCAAAATTTAATCCCATCTAACCACCTCAAGCGATATTTCCAACCATAAAAGACATTCAATATGAAATCAACAACACATGAATCTATGTACAATTTCTAACTAAATTATAACTGCAAATTTTAAAGGTGTATTGTAACCAAAGGTGAAGAATCCGAAGTGGATGTCCCACACTTGCTCTTCATCTAGCTATTGCTTGTTAACCGTTGAGAACTCACCGATACCTCCCATCCAATGCTATGGGTAATATTCTTCCCCACGATCCCCCCAATCCGCAAAAGGGCCACACTCACAACCATACACAACTATCTCCCAGATCACCTCACAAGGTCAAGCTACCACTCTTTATTTGAGTTGGGTATCCCAACTCCCACTAGAAAAATCAGTCAAGAAAAATCCGACAGAATAACCTTACGCATACCAGTTGTGATTCATTCCTCTTCCCTGCCATTACTTTTATAGATTTCTTGGAGTGACCACTTTCCAAATGCACGTTAAATTCTTTTTATTAAATGTTAATTAGGAAATATTCTCCCCCGTACACTTGTCACCTGATCCCATAGTTGCACTAGAAATTCATTTAATTAAATAAATTAATTTGCCAAATTCCCTCACCCACCTAAATCATTCCTAAAAATGCTCCTTGTTGTCCCTTTATTCCCTCAATTTCCCTTAATGAGTGACACCTTTCTTAAAGCTTAGTTGAGTTCTAATTAGGAAAGTTCTCTAGACTAGATTCATGTCTATGTTCCACATTCCTTTTTCATTTAATTTCCCTTTTTTGTCTAAGTTCCAAATTAGCAGGTCTTTGCACATATTAGTAATTAATTTTTTAAGATAATTTATTTCTCCTTTAAATCCCAAATTTGATTTTTCTTCATCACCCCTTTATTAATTTCTTAATTAATTGTTAGTCCTCATATCCTAAATTAGACCTAGGCTTAGCAATTATTTTTTTAAGGGAAAAATTTTATAATTAATATGAATTTCTCACACAACATTTATTTTAAATTTGACCACGAAAAAAAAAATATTGTTTTCTAGAAACCTAGGTTCATTGACTCACCAGTGTTAAAAAACACAACGTGCCCTTCAGGATTCACTACATGCTCCAAGGGTGCCACTCACCTTTATTCATGTTTCATTTATGTGACGTGTTGTTCAAGACACACTACATGCTCCAAGGGTGCCACTCGCCTTTTGACTGATTTTGGTAGATGTCCAACCCTTGGAGTCAGTACTCCATCAGGTGACCTTGTGAGAGACTAAGGGACTCTAAGGAATAATGACCCTACCTGATTGCTCACCCCTTAAAATGTTTGTGAGTGACTGTCTTAGTCTGCCCTCGCGACATCATGGATCGCTCACACTAGGCAATCACTAACTTACAGTTCGAGCCACAACGAGAGTGCTAGTAGGTTGTGGCAGGGTTGTTTCCACACCTCTCCCTCAATATATCCAGTTGTCATGGATGACCCCTTTACTCTTAATGTGAGTCTGATTAGCAAGAAATCATCAACCTACATCCATCAACGAAACATGTCAACGATCCATAAACAACATCATAATACACCTTCTCATATGTCACATATGCAAAAATAGAAATACCTAACCATATACAGTCCACTCACTAACTCGATCCAGAGTCCAAGGATGTCCATCGATGCCATCGACATCCCCAATCTGTCAATTTCATGCACACTCAGGAGAACCCGTCAATAGCACGTGTATATACATAGATAATCAAATAACATACCATCATAATCCATAAGCATCATTTGTTGGAAAATTCAGTTAACAGACAGTGAATGCAATGCTTGTCATTGATGGCAATAGTGAAGATGACAAGCAAATAGAAGACAAGTTCAGAGAGGTGAATGATCGAAAGCAGTGAATGATCAAAGGCAGCGAATGAGAGAAAGGTTGAAGAAGAATCTCTAATCGTTGAAGAGGGAGACAGATCTCAGCCGTCAGTTCCGAGGACAGAGTCCAACCACCGTTGGATCGAAGAGAACCTGCACAGTCTTTAAACTACAAGGAGAAGCGGGTGTAATCACAATATGCAAATTCACGATGTAACAACAACCGTTAGATCAAGAAGTGATCTAGACCATTGATTCAACTTCTTTACTGAATGTCGAGAATCAGGAATTCGAGTTGACAAAAACACCGATCGTCCAGAGTGTCGAAATCGCGATGAGTAATATCCTGACTTAATATGAACCATCATATCTAGATATAATCTAGATCGTTGATCTGATTTCATTATGGAATTTCGCAAATCGGGATTTGGAGGTGACAGGAACATTGAACATAAGGATTTACGAATTCGCGATATGCGAAATCGCGAAAGCACCTTTCACATAAAGCCTTGGTCACAGCCCTTGGTCACGAGAAGAGAAGGAGTTAGTCCAGATAAGCTCCATTTCGGAGTTTCGGAGATTGCGACATGCAGTGTTGAGACACTTGGGCACAGGAATGCCCTAATGCCAAAATTCATTTTAAAAAGGAAAGAATAATAAAGGTCATCCAATGGCGTGGATAAAACTTGAATGTAATCGGAGGGTTACTGTTCTTTCTCACATATTAACTTTTTAGTTACAAATCCGTTAGTGAAATGGACTCATGATTGCAAATTAGTTGTTGATCAGTTGGCATTTCGGTTGGATGGACAGTTGTCGTCATTTTTCCCAAGAAGTTGGGAAGTTGAAACGTCGTGCTCGTGTGTATAAAAGAAGATGAAATAGAATGTGTCAGGTTGGTTGTTCTGTATGTGAAAAAGAATGAAACTGTAAGAAAAGGAGAGGAGAGGATGTGCAGGAGGAGATTGAGTATAAGAGCAAAATGACAGAAAGAGAAGAAGCATAGCAGAATGACAGAAAGAGCAAATGCAAAGCAGAATAACAGAATGAAATGAGAGCAAGAGTTGATGCAAAGCATACCTGCTGAATAGACAGAGGAAGAGAAGAGCAGCAGAATAGTGTACAGAAGACCAGATTTACAGAACAAAGAAAGATTGGTAAGAATTGATTTATCTGTAAAGTTGAATGTTTATTTAGCCATTAATATTTTAGGGAGGTTGGGAGGTGCTCGGGAGGACTATTGTCCTCAGAGGTTCAAGTGGGAGCTTGAACACAAGAAGTTGTAGCTTCCATCTAGTTGCAGCCAGAGAAACCAGGGTGGCAGGGAGGTGCAAGAGAGAACTAGTGTTCTCTGTTATGCAGGTTGGAGCCTGTGTAATTGGAAGTTGGTGCTTCCATCCAGTTGGTGCTAGAACATTCAGGAAGTTGGTGCTTCCATCCAGTTGGTGTTGGAATATTCAAGGAGTTGGTGCTTCCTTCTAGTGGGTGCTAGAGAAACCAGAGAGTTGGTTCTCTCAAACAAGTTGTAGCTTGTAAAACAGAGGTAGCAGCCTCACATTGAGTTGGTGCTCAATTGTAAATGATGTACAGAACTGAAAAAGACTGCCTATCATTTCGAAGAAGAAGAGGTTTTCTCCCTTTGTGGGTTTCCTCGTGAAAATCTCTCTCTTTGTGTACCTTATGTGTGACTGATGGTCTTTACTTTTACTGTCAATATGTTGTATATTGTTGATGATCACTTGAAGGAAGATTAATAATACTTAAAAGGTATAAAATTGTTTAAGCTCATAAACAACTGATTCACCCCCCCTCTCAGTTGTT
>ML780772.1:478080-490479 GCA_009831015.1 Picea engelmannii | reverse complement strand
AAGATGAAACAATTAGCAAGTATTTTTTAAGAGTTGAAGAACTTGTAAATGCCATGAAGGGTCTAGGTGAGACGTTTGATGACTCACTCTTAGTTCAGAAGATTTTAAGATCCCTGCCTGATAAATTTAATCCAAAAGTCTCTCCAATAGAAGAATTAAATGATCTTAAAACTCTGTCCATTGATCAACTTCTAGGAACTCTAACTACATATGAAATGAGAATTAACAAAGATAAATCCAGTACTAGAGAAGCATCTTTTAAAGTAGACAAGAATACTGATTCAGAATTAGATGATATTGAGGCAAAATTTGTGAGAAGGTTAAAGAAAGGATTAGGAAAATATCAAGGGAAGTTTCCCTTTAAATGCTTTAACTGTGGTAAGATAGGTCATTTTGCATCTAAGTGTCCCCATTATAAAAAGGACCATAATTCTGATGATGAAAAGAAGTACAAACACAAGAAATATAATAAGAAGAAATTTTTGGTTGCAAATAATGACAATTCCTCAGAAGACACCGATAGTGATTCATCCTGTGAAGATAAGGCAAATGACTTCATGCGTATGGCCAAAGAGGATCATGATAATAAAAGCATAGGAAGTGATGATAATGAGGATGAAGCTGTGGTGTATTTGAAAGGAGAACTGATCAGTGCACTGGAAGAAATTGATAGACTCAAATCTAAAAACAGAAAGCTAAAACAATTGTTAACATAGTTTGAAAAAGACAGTAAAAAACCTGATGAGGATTTTGCTCTGCTGAAATTGGAATTAGAAGAGGCAAAGAAGATAGAAGACATACTGAAACAACAACTGTCAGAGAAGAAACTCAGGTGTTAAGCCCTAGAAGAATAAATAGTAAAGACTAGAAAAGAAATGGAGAAATTCAAACGATTGTATCATCAAAATCTGCCAAGTATTAAAGAATCAAAAGAATTAACCTCCATTCTAAATCAGCAGAGAAACTCAAAGCTGAAAGCTGGATTGGGATATGAAGAAGGATCAAGTAGTGATCATCCAAGTAACACAGAATCTATCAAGTTTGTCAAATCCTCAAACATTGACAATAGTCACTCTGCACAAACAAAGAAAGAAAATCAGCCATCAAGAAGGAATGAAAGGAAAAACCCCAGAACAGAATTTGTAGACCAAAAAGTTTATCGGCATGAAAGAAATTGACCTCCTCAAAGAAGACAAACTTTTTCAAGGTATACAAATTTCTTCTATGGTTATTGTTTTTTCTGCTCTAATTTTGGTCACAAAGTTATAAATTGTTCTCTAATATTTAGATATGAACAATCAAGATACTCAATGAATAACTATCTATCACAACAAAGATTGAGACAGTCAAGCAATAAACAACCACAGACTATAAATCAGGTGATGACTGGGAGAAGGATACAAATGAGACACAACAACAACTATGAGCATAACAATTGTTATGATCTTTTATTCAGTGAACCAGAATGCTACATCTGTCATAATTATGGACATAAGGCAACATACTGTCATTTAAAGAATTGTAATCCAGATCAGAATCCCACCGCTGAAAATGTCAAGGTTTGGAAGAAGAAAGCAGATGACAAGTGTGGACTAGTGCTATGAGCCCAAAGGAAAAAGAATCCCTAGTATATTGACAGTGGATGCTCCAAACATATGACTGGATACAAAAGTAAGTTTTTAACTCTAAGTGATAGTAAATCAGGGAATGTAACTTTTGGAAATGATGCACTAGGAAAGGTAAAAGGTAAAGGAATTGTAAGTTTGAGTAACGGAAAAAGAAAAGCTCAAGATGTGTTTCTTGTAGAAAATTTGAAGCATAATCTGCTTAGTGTCAGTCAAGTCTATGACCGAGGGTGTGAAGTTGTTTTTACCTCTAAATATTGTAAAATCAAATCTGTGGATTCAGGTCAACTAGTTGCAAAAGATATAAGAACAGAAAACAATGTCTATATTTTAAAAGAAGGGGAAGAAGAAGAATGCAACCTAATAAAATATGATGAAAGTTGGCTGTGGCATAGGAGACTTGGTCACCTAAAATTTGATCACATAATCAAGCTCAAAAACAATGGGGCAGTAAAAGATCTTCCGAAAATATCAAAGCCATATGACTCTGTTTGTAAACCCTATCAGATGGGAAAGCTTACTCGCACTCAATTCAAATAAAAAAAAAATTCCTTCAACAGAAAAACCTCTCCAGTTAGTTCATATGGATCTATGTGGACCATCAAGGAAAGAAGGTACAGGAAAAGAAAATTACTTTATGTTGATTATTGATGACTATTCAAGACTAACTTGGGTTGCCTTTTTGAAAGAAAAATATGAAGCACTTGAAAAATTCAAAGTGTTTAAGGCTTTGACCGAGAATCAAACAGGAAAAAGGCTAAAGGCAGTAAGGTCTGACAGAGGAGAGTTTAGCTCTAGGAACTTCAAAGAGTTCTGTGATAAACATGGGATCAAAAGAGAGTACACAATCCGAAAGACTCCACAGCAAAATGGAGTTGTTGAGAGGCAGAATAGGTTAGCACAACAAATGGAAAGATCAATGATTAATGAAAGGAACATACCTCAGACATATTGGGTGGAAGAAATTCATACAGCTGTTCATATCCTTAACAAATCTCATCTCAGACCACATAGTGACAGGACCCCTTATGAACTTTGGTTTGGAAGACCTACTTCAATCAAGCATTTCAAAGTTTTTGGTAGTAAATGTTATATCAAAAACAATGATGAAGATATTGGCAAATATGATGATCGGGCTGATGAAGGTATTTTCTTGGGTTATGCTACAAATAGTAAAGGGTACAGATGCTACAATAAAAGACTGCATAAACTAGTTGATTGTATAGATATAAAAGTTGATGAAGAAATTCTAGTCAGAAATATAAGCAGTGATGAACCAAGAACAAAAGATACAGTTGAAGATGAAGATGAACAAGTCCAAGGATCAGAAAGAGAAGAGCCTGGATCAAATGAAGATACGAACATTCAAACTGATACAAGTCAACAAAAAGAAGCAAAATCTCCTCTCGGAATTATTAGAAAGAATCATCCTAAAAACCAGATAATTGGGGATATAAATGAAGGAGTTCAAACAAGAAGAAAATTGATTAAAGACTCAGAACAATCTCATGTTGCCTTTTTATCTATGATTGAACCTAATTTTTTTTAGGAAGCTAGTCAGGAAGAATATTGGATTAGAGCAATGAATGAAGAGCTTGATCAAATTGAGAAGAACAATACTTGGGAGCTTGTCCCTAGACCGGAAGATAAGAATGTAATAGGTTCCAAATGGGTCTTTAAGAATAAAATGAATGAAAAAGGACAAGTTGTTAGAAATAAAGCCAGATTGGTCTGTAAAGGATATGCACAAGTTGAAGGTTAGGACTTTGATGAAACTTTCGCACCAGTGGAAAGATTGGAAGCTATCAGAATGTTTCTTGCTTATTCTTGTCATAAGAATTTCAAAGTTTATCAGATGGATGTTATGTCAGCATTTCTTAATGGAGATCTAGAAGAAGAAGTATATATGGAGCAACCCGAAGGATTCTCTTTGACAGATAATCCTAATTATGCTTGCAAGCTTAAGAAGGCCTTATATGGACTAAAACAAGCACCACGAGCTTGGTATTATAGACTGGACAACCTTCTACAAGAAAAAGGGTTCAAGAAAGGTACTGTTGACAATAACCTTTACATTAAGTCTGAAGGTGATAATTTACTAGTTGTTTTGGTTTATGTAGATGATATTATTTTTGGTTGTACTAATGAATCATCTGTTCAGTGGTTTGCTAATTCTATGCAAACAGAATTTGAAATGTCCATGATAGGGGAACTATCATATTCTCTTGGCTTACAAGTAAAACAAAGCTCTGCAGGAATTTTTATTTCTCAAAAAAAATATTTGAAAGAGATATTGAAGAAATTTCAGATGGAAGATTCCTCTACAGTCAGCACACCTATGGTGGTTGGTTGCAAGCTGAGAAAAGATGATATCTCACCTGATGCTGATCAAAGGACATATCGTTCAATGATAGGCAGTCTTATGTACATCACAACATCTCGTCCTGATATAATGCAAGCTGTTGGAATGGTAGGTCATTTTCAGTCTACTCCTAAACAAAGTCACTTGGTAGCTGTCAAAAGAATATTCAAATATCTGAAGGGAACAATGACATATGGACTGTTGTACCCTAGAAATAAGAATTTCTAGTTAATTGCTTATTCAGATGCCGACTGGGCAAACTGTGTTGATGAGAGAAAAAGCACTAGTGGAGGAGCATTTTTTCTGGGTGACTCATTAGTTGCATGGCTTAGTAAGAAGCAAGGATCTATTTCATTATCCACTATAGAGGCATAATACATTGCTGTTGCTACTTGTTGCACACAAATCTTATGGATGATACAAACTCTTACAGATCTGAAGATAACTTACATTGATCCTATTCCAATTCATTGTGACAACACCAGTGCCATTAGTGTCTCCAAGAATCCTGTTCTTCATTCCAAGACTAAGCATATTCCAATCAAGTACCATTTTCTCAGAGAACAAATTACAAACAGAATTGTTCAACTGAACTATATGCCTTCTACAGAACAGATTGCTGATATCTTTACTAAACCATTAACAGCAACCCCTTTTGGATATCTTCGTCAAAAGATGGGGGTTATAATCTCTTGTGTCTAATATGTGCACCTAGTCAGGGAGAGTGCTTATTGAATATCTGGTGTATTTCCAAGATGCTTATAGTTGACAGGGGGAGTATGTTCTTATAACAGATCAAGGGAAGAATGGTTCTTCTTTGACATTGATGTCAAAGGGGGAGAAAAGAGCAGGAGAGAAGATCTGAATACATGTGGGTGATACATGTGGGTGCTTGTGTTGCCATCAATGCCAAAGGGGGAGATTTTTGGCAAATTCATTTAACAGACAGCGAATGCAATGCTTTTCATTGATGGAAATAGTGAAGATGACAGGCAAACAGAAGACAAGTTCAGAGAGGTGAATGATTGAAAGCAATGAATGATCAAAGACAACAAATGAGCGAAAGGTTGAAGAAGAATCTCTGATCGTTGAAGAGGGAGACAGATCTCAGCCGTCAGATCCGAGCGCAGAGTCCGACCACCGTTGGATCGAAGAGAACCTGCACAGTCTTTAAACTACAAGGAGAAGTGGGTGTAATCACAATATGCAAATTCACGATGTAACAACAACCATCAGATCAAGAAGTGATCTGGACCATTGATTCGACTTCTTTACTGAATGTTGAGAATCGGGAATTCGAGTTGACAAAAACACCGATCGTCCAGAGTGTCAAAATCGCGATGAGTAATATCCCGACTTAATATGAACCATCAGATCTAGATATAATCTGGATCGTTGATCTGATTTCATTATGGAATTTCACAGATCGGGATTTGGAGGTGACAGGAACATTGAACATAAGGATTTACAAATTCACGATATGCGAAACCGCGAAAGCGCCTTTCACATAAAGCCTTGGTCATAGCCCTTGGTCACGAGAAGAGAATGAGTCAGTCCAGATAAGCTCCATTTCGGAGTTTCAGAGATCGCGACATGCAGTGTCGAGACACTTGGGCACAGGAATGACGAAATGGCAAAATCTGTTTTAAAAAGGAAAGAATAATAAAGGTCATCCAACGGTGTGGATAAAACTTGAATGTAATCGGAGGGTTACTATTCTTTCTCACAGATTAACTTTTCAGTTACAAATTCATTAGTGAAACAAACTCATGATTGCAAATTAGTTGTCGATCAGTTGGCCTTTCGGTTGGCTGGACAGTTGTCGTCATTTTGCCCAAGAATTTGGGAAGTTGAAACATCGTGCTCGTGTGTATAAAATAATACGAAACAGACTGTGTCAGGTTGGTTGTTTTGTATGTGAAAAAGAATGAAACTGTAAGAAAATGAGAGGAGAGGATACGCAGGAGGAGATTGAGTATAAGAGAAAAATGACAGAAAGAGAAGAAGCATAGCAGAATGACAGAAAGAGAAAATGCAAAGCAGAATAAAAGAACAAAATGAGAGCAAGAGTTGATGCAGAGCATACCTGCTAAATAGACAGAGGAAGAGAAGAGCAGCAGAACAGTGTACAGAAGACTAGATTTACAGAACAAAGAAAGATTGGTAAGAACTGATTTATCTGTAAAGTTAAATGTTTATTTAGCCATTAATATATTAGGGAGGTTGGGAGGTGCTCGGGAGGACTGTTGTCCTCAAAGGTTCAAGTGGGATCTTTAACACATGAAGTTGTAGCTTCCATCTAGTTGCAGCCAGAGAAACCAGGGTGGCAAAGAGGTGCAAGGGAGAACTAGTGTTCTCGGTTATGCAGGTTGGAGCCTGTGTAACTGGAAGTTGGTGCTTCCATCTAGTTGGTGCTGGAACATTCAGGAAGTTGGTGCTTCCATCTAGTTGGTGCTGGAATATTCAGGGAGTTGGTGCTTCCTTCTAGTGTGTGCTAGAGAAACCAGAGAATTGGTGCTCTCAAACAAGTTGCAGCTTGTAAAACAGAGGTAGCAGCCTCACATTGAGTTGGTGCTCAATTGTAAATGATGTACAGAATTGAAAAAGACTGCCTATCATTTCAAAGAAGAAGAGGTTTTCTCCCTTTATGGGTTTCCTTGTGAAAATCTGTCTCTGTGTGTACCTTATGTGTGATTGATGGTCTTTAATTTTACTGTCAATATGCTGTATATTGTTGATGATCACTTGAAGGAAGATTAATAATACTTAAAAGGTATAAAATTGTTTAATCTCATAAACAACTGATTCATCCCCCCTCTCAGTTGTTTTAGTATTTCCAACATCATCATCAGAATCCATAAGCGAAGCAGACAATCATATAATAAACCGAATGACGTGCACGCAAGTGTCCTCAAAGAATAAGTCAAATCAGGTGTGCGCAAGGGCAGGATGTTACACTCCATGGTTGTATTCTTCCTTAATGGATTAAAAATCTTAGTCAATTGCAAGTGTTGGATTTATCCAATAACAAATTGAATGGAATAATTCCATCCAATCTTCAAAGACTCACGGGATTTATAAAATCTTCCCAAATTAGTGGTAATAAATTATATGAGGATGTAATAATTTTCATGAAAGGATTTGAGTATGCTATAAAGGCCCCACCATTACGACAACAAACGATGTACAATAGGTACAATTTTTTTTTTTGCATTAGGATAATAGAATCGTCAAAACATAACTTGGTAGCATTGCAAGCAATACATCATCGTAACTAATAACGACACAATCGTTGCATAAACATAATCAATAGTGACACATCATATGGATTAATAACAACGCATAAGCAACGCATTAACACAAGTAAATAGAGACATGATCTACACATAATTATAACAATCAATGATGCATAATCAACACGTTAACATAATCAAATAGAGACATGATTCAACGCATCCGATCAACTGAAGCGCAATTACAGATAATTGATCAATCATGTCACTAAACATAAAGGAACTACCCACCCAACCTACCCTACAACGTTAGGACCTCCAGGACACATAAGCAATGCTCAAGCCCAAGATTCATCCAATTGATTTTGACCACTTAAGGTCTCGGGGCTGGTGACTATTCTGAGGAACAAGGAGGTATCTAAATCCCCTAATCCAATCATGTCGAAAATCAACTAGATCAATCAATCAATACTATTCATCAATTATTCATGGTGCAAGAGTAAGCTAAGTACTTTATCAATCATACATCAACATTTGTTTCATGGCACGTGAGTAATCTAATTACCTATTTAATCACACATCAACATTATTCGAGGCATGCAAGAGTAATCATCAAATTTATTCATGGCGCAAAATAATTTAATCGCTTAATCATTCATACATCACATTAATTTCAAGGTGCAAGAGTAAAGATCAATTTAATTCATGGCACAAACTAGATATAAGTACTGAATCAATCATACATCAATTCTATTCATTTTAATGGTGCAAGAGTAAGCTATTTACTTTATTTTATTTCCACAATATAAGGCGATATATCAAATTTATGTGATACTTGTGTAGCGAAGCCAAGGTGTACATGAAAACCCCCTTTCTAGATTACTCGGAGTTGCACAACTGGTGCAACTCCTTATGAATACTAAAGGCATAAGGCGCATTAGGTATTCCATTATGATTAAAGTTAACAATAAAAATGTTAAAATAAATCACTAATAAGGGAGATTAGAATGGAATGTCTATTCTATGAAATTCATCGTTACATCTTATTAAGGGATAAGAACCCTAAATGATGATATGATTTATCATTTCCACGTGCTAATCTCATTTCAAGCAATATGGTTTAGGCAATACATTTAGAAACACCAAGTAATTTACTCATGAAATCCAAACACTACAATAAGTAACTCACATTCACAAGTTTTTCTAAGAAAATCCCTGTTAAGTGTGTAAAGGAATTAAAACCCCTTTTGATTAAAAACTAAGAATATCAACATACTAGGTGGCTATGATGAGACTTAAATTATCATCTTATAAGTATATAAGCATATATGTGTCCAAAGGAAGAATTTAAGAAGGTTACAATCTTCATTAAACAAAGGAAGGGAATCTATGTTTCTTAATATTCCGTTAAGGAATTTAAGTAGACCCATTCTCATTTCACAAAAAGAACCTAAGTTAAGGTACCAACCAGAAAAAGGGGAATAAGGAATCTTAGAGTCAACTTTATGCACACTCAAAGTACATCCCATGTAATATCGTAGAGTGGGTTTATGTAATTCGTTGAGTGAGTTGGGTGGAACAAAATCGCAAGGTAAATCCCAATAAAAACACATGGGATCCCCATGCAATCGTAGGGGAAGTGTAATTAATGAAATCATTGAGGTCTTCCATGCAAAACACAAAAGGAATTTACGAAATGTTGGGTATTCCAGTAAAAAAAAACGTCGATTAAGGGAAGTAAAGAAATATTGAGTGAGATCCACCCGAAACACAGACCACCTCACTTTTTATGAGAGACGATGGGTATTACAATTGAAAAAATGCAAGGCAAGTAAATAATTTTGAGTGAGATCCACCTTGAACACATACCACTCTTTATGAGAGGCGATGGGTATTCCAACTGCAAAAATGCAAGGCAAGTAAAGAAATGTTGAGTGAGATCCACCCAAAATGAAAACCACTCTTTATGAAAGGTGATGGGTATTCCAACTGCAAAAATGCAAGGAAAGTAAGGAATGATGAGTGTGATCCACCCAGAATGCACACCACTCTTTATGAGAGGTGATGGGTATTCCAACTACAAAAATGCAAGGCAGGTAAAGAATGTTGAGTGAGATCCACCCAAAATGCAGACCACTCTTTATGAGAGGCAATGGGTATTCCAACTGCAAAAATACAAGGCAAGTAAAGAATGTTGAGTGATATCCACCCATCTCTTCAATACAGGGAATTATAATTACCAAATTCTCTTCCAAGGAACGACATGCATGCAAAGAATTAAGCGAGACAAGTATCATCAAAAGGCGAACTATACAAGGAAAGGAAGGTAGTTGGCATATAAGCATTGATAGAGATAAGACTCCACCAATTTGTTTCAAGAAGGAGTATTCATAGACCACCTAACAATGAATGAATTCTAATATAAATTTGAGACCAAAATGTTTTCAAGGACAACAACTCGAATATCTAAAGGTCACGCTACCAAGTCTAATGAGGGAGGAACTCATATTTGATCGCCCAAGGAGGTTGGCGCGGCCCAAATTTTAGGAAAGGGAGTGTTCATAAAAGAGGTTTACCCCTTTCCTAGAGTTTACGTTTCCTACCCAATTACAATTTTGAATCAAGATTATAAAGTGCACTGAATCTACGGAAATTTCAATTACAAATTTCAAGATAAAATTCCATAGCCATCCATTAACTCACAAAACTTAACATCAATTTAATACAAACTCAGCAATAAACTACATCTATATATAATCCAAACCTATTACATTCAATATTAGATAATAAATATCATAACAACAGACTGTGAAGATGGACTTGGAGATGATTTTCCGCAACTCGCACTCCCTCCTTCCTTCTCCTGCTTGCTAATCGTTGAGACTTCACCGATACCTCCCAACCAATGCTAGGGGTACTCTTCATCCCCCTTATCCCCCTGATCCACAAAGGGGCCATCTACACACAACCATAATTTCTCCATCTCCTAGCTTTATTGGCAAGGTAGAGCCACCACTCTCTCTCAAGTTGAGTATCCCAACTCTCTAAAGTAAAACTAGTCAAAAATTTTGCAGCATAGCTTTACCCACAACCTGTGTGTTACATTTCTCATCTAGGCCATTTGTTTTATAGAATTCTCCCATGACACATCCCCACTTGCACAATTAATTTTTTTTTAATTAAATAATTTAGAATTATTTCCCCCCGTACACTTGTCACCATCTCCATAAGTTGCACAAGAAAATTCCATAATTTATTTTAATTAAAAGTCAATTTCCCTCACCTCTCCTAAAAGCACTCCTAAAATCACTCCTGGTTGTCTCTTTATTCCCCTTATTTCCAATTAATGACTGGCGCCTTACTAAATATTATTTGATTTAAAATATGATTCCTTTTTTTTAGTTAGACTAGTGTTAACTAGACTCTAGATTCCTTTCTATGCGTACACATTCTCTCCTCTATGTTTGTTTCTTATTTTAAAAATTCCCCTTTTAATAATTTCTTATAGATATGTGCCTTAAATCAAATCATTAGGATTATTTCAATTTACTTAATTCTTGAAATTATTTACCTCATTCCCCTTTTTCTTTAGTTATTAATTCCAGTTTAGCCTCTTTACAAAACTTATGCTTAGTCTTAATTAAATTTTATTTGAAAAGGCTTAGACTCTTATAAGTATTTATAATTAATAATTTTCTCATTTATTAATTAATTTAAATATGACAATGTCAAATTAATTTAAATTGTTTTCCAAGCCACCTAGATCTGTTGACTCAAGTTCCCTTTTAAATCACACGACGTGCCCTTCAAGACACACTCCCGTGCATCCAAGGGTTCCACTCATCTTTTGACTGGTTTTGGTAGTTTTCCAACCCCTAGAGTCAACACTCCATTTGAGCAATCTTGTGAGAGACTAAGGGATTCTAAGGAATAAGGACATATACTTATTGCGTGCCCCTTAGAAATATTCATGAGCATATGTCTCAGTCTTCCCTCATGACATCGTGGACCCCTCGAACTAGGTAATCATTAACCTACAATTCGAGCCACAACGATAGTGCTAGTAGGCTATGACAGGGACTCTTCCACACCTCTCCCTCAATATATGGTCTATGTGCATGGCCCCTTTACTGCTTATGCGAGTCACATTAGAAAGAAATCGTCAACCTGCATTCATCAACGAAACAGTGTCAATGATCCATATACAACATCATAATATATAATTGATCATATGTCACATATGCATAAATGAAATACTCAAACCAATACAATCCACTCCCTGACTCAATCCAGAGTCCAAGGAGGTCCATTGATTCCATCGACATCCACAATCTGTCAAGTGTCTTACACACGCAGGGAAAAGTCACCAATAGCATCTGTAAATACACATATACCAATAACATCAAGTCATAATTATCAACATCATCAATAGATCCATAAGAGAAATGTACAATCATGTACTATAACCAGATCACATGCACGCAACCATCCTCAAAGAATAAGTTGATAACATGTGCTTGCAAGAGCGGTTTGTTACATACTCTAACATATGTCTTGGTGGAAAACAATATTATTGAATTTTCTCGCAATAATATTATTGGAGTAATACCTATAAGCATAGGAAGTCTAAATGACTTGAGGCTATTGAATTTATCTAGAAATGAACTAGGAGGAAGAATCCCTAAATCTCTTAGTCAAATAGCTATTTTGGAATAGTTAGACTTGTCCAATAAATAAGTTGAGTGGAAGGATTCCTCAAAATATTTATATATTAACCTTGTTTCCATATCTAAATGTTTCATTTAATACCATTTGTGGGGGAATCCCAAAAGGATCACAATTTGATACTTTCAATGTGACTTCATTTCAAAGGAACAAGTGCTCATGTGGGAATCATTTGGAACTATGCTTTAATATCCCCGGTAGAGCCCCAGTTGTAAATATGAATTGTAAACATGTTTTTTAGGCTGGTGAGCTAAGTTATAATAAACTAGGAGGCTTATGTGATGATTAGGCCAGAAGCCTGATATTTTGTTTGTTAAGAACCAAACATCAATATAGCATAGAAAAACCTCAAGAAAAGTACTCAACGCCTTGAAAAAGAGATAATATCAGATAATAAGCCTCTTCGAGGGGGCAACCTCCTTTTACCCCACTTAAATGTTCAAGTAAAAGATGA